>JAQFVV010012449.1:3105000-3347462 GCA_028023455.1 Epiperipatus broadwayi
TAAAAAATGTGCTTTTTAATAGAAAAAAATCTGTAATATTTCAAAATTTTAGTTTGATTGGAGAAAACTTTTAAATAAGCATAAATCTTATTCTCTTCTGTGCAATAAAAATAAATAAACACATTCTTTTGCTTTATTTTAAATTTTTGTTCATTCATAATTATGTTATTTAATTTCATAATTTTATGATAAAATATTAATTTACTATAAATTATTGATTATAGAACCTACTGATGACAGTTATTAATTCTTTTTTCTTTTAAATAATATATATATATTTTAAATAAGACACCTCTTAAAAGTTCTTACATGAAGATAGAGAATGAACCATTTTCATTTATAAACTGAATATCATTTATTTATTAATAAATATTTTTAATTTTAACCGATTTAACTATACTGTACTGGAATTTTGAAAAAAACAACAACATAAATTAAGACTAAACTTTTCATTTTCTTTCACATGAAATATGAAGATCCTCTCCTTTTATATTCCCTAGAAAAATTTAATCATATGATCTATGGATTGAGTAACATTTTCACATATTTTAATTTTCAATATTGTTTGGTTTATTTAGTTTCCTGTTAAAATTTAGAGTTAAATATTCTCTTTGAAACCAATATTAAACTATTTTAAACACACTTGTAGATAAAAACTAGTCATTTTACACACTCATTTTAAAAATATAGCGTGTGTCTCCTAACTAAATAAGTATTATAATACAAAAATTAATTCAAATATAAAATGTATATTTATTGATTTAAAATAAAAAAAATTGTAATAAGTTATTGAATTAAACTGACATTTAAAATTCAAATCCTAATAAGTAAATACTGTTAGGATGATAGTTGTTGTAGATAATTTTACTTTTATTATCTTAATAATCTTATTACTACCAATGTAAACATCTATATTAACTTGTGGCTAAATTTTTTATCCTTTTAACTATAATTATTATTAGAAATATTACAATTTTAACTACATGCACTACCACACATCTATCTATCTCCGAAGGCAAGTGCTTCAATATATGTTTATAATTTTAGCAAACACACTGTGATTAATACTAATAAATAGCAGTTGTTCTTTGTAATCCCAGATTTTAAGTTAAGTATATTTTATAGATTAAACAACTGATTTTATGACTGCATAATAGTAAATTCATTTATAAATAACAAAGTTATACATTACATTATTTGTTTAATTACAAGATACATTGTGATTTACAATATTTTTAAATGAATCCATTTATAAAAATGTAAAAAACAAATCTTGGTCTTGAGGTAGTATGTCTACCAGAAGTTTGCCATCTATTTTATTTTAAATAATCCATTGTCAGGGGCTTCCAACACATGGTGTAAACAATATGGTTGATTCTAAATTATTGTATTCAACATTAATGTTTTTTTTTAAATTTATTAAAATAATAAAGAAACACGAAAGTCCAAAGGGTTGCTATTAAAAAATTTTAAAATGTAAATGCAGTAAAGAAAATAAAATAAAAAGATGATTAAGCAAACTATAACAAAGGTGTGGACAGATATCACTTTTCTGACAAGTACTATTAGTAATTTTGAAAATATTCCACTGAAACACACAAAAATCAAAAAGGTAATTAATTTTTTTTTAATGTACATTCACTATACCAGCTGTAAACTAATATCTGTGCACTCACAAATGATATTTTGGAGATTTCTAACCACATTCCTTTCAAACAGATAGGCACTTAGAACATGTTTGCACACAACCCTGCCATTGCATCTCCGTTCACACATAAAGTATAATATTATGCCCATTATAACATACTTTTCAGATGGGTACCATTCTGTAATTTTGAAAATATTCCAGTGCATCTTGTTCTGTCAATAAAAGATTTCAAATTTTAATCATATTTCCAAAAATGATAAGGCAAAAAAGAAATGTTAAAATAATAAGCACATGTTAATGAATATCAACAAAAAAATAATGTTAATTTTAACCACATGTTATCTGTTCATCTTGTGTTAATATTTGGATTTTATGCTGTGAATGGAATTTATTAAAAATATATTCAAATTTTTTACAATTAACATTCAATTTAGAATACATTTGTTAATAGTTTTTAAAGTTAATAAGCTATATATGTTCAAGAAAATAATTTTGAGAAAAAAAATGTAAACAAATATTTTGATCCTGATAATTGTTTATAAATTTTTTCTCAAACATGTATAGCTTGTTAACATTAAAAAATTATTAACAAATATATGCTAAATTGAATGTTAATTTTAAAATTTTTTGAATATAGTTGTTAATAAATTCCATTCGCAACATAATGTTCAAATGTTAACATGAGGCATACAGATAACATATGGTTAAAATTAACATTATTTTTTTGTTGACATTCATTAAGATGTACTGATTTTTTAACATTTATTTTTTATCTTATCATTTTTGGGAATATGATTAAAATTTGGAATATTTCATTAACAGAATAAGATGCAGTGGAATATTTTTAAAATTATAGGATAGTATCTGACTAAAAAGTATGTGATAATGGGCATGATATTACATTTTATGTGCAAACTGAGACACAGGGTCATGTGTGAACATGTTCTAAGCACCTATCTGTTTGGAAAGGAATGTGGTTAGAAGTCTCCAAAACATTGTTTGTGAATGCAATGAAATTAGCTTATAGATAGTGTAATGATTTTTACATTAATTTTTTTAAAAATTACAACCCTTTGGATTTTTGTGTGTTTCAGTGGAATATTTTCAAAATTATGGGATAGTGCTCACCAAAAAGTGATATCTGTCTGCAGCTTTGGTATAATTTGTTTAATCATGTTTTATTTTTATTTTCTTTACTGCATTTATGTTAGAAAGTTTTTAATTACAACTCTTTGGACTTTTGTGTTTCTTTATCATTTTAATAAATAAAAAAACATAAATTCTGAATACAATAACATAGAGTCAGCCATATTGTTTACATCATGTGTTAAAAGTCCCTGAAAATGGATAATTTAAAATAAAACAGGTGCAAACTTTCAGGCAGGCAAATCTTTCAATATCAAGCCTACATGATAAAGTTGACTTATCTTTTTGCAGTGTTTCTTCAGCACTGTATAGTAAATTTTAAAATTTGCCACTTTTTTAAATCTGGGAAACAAATCTGTGTACACTATGTATGCTTATGGTATACAGTCACATAAAAAAATTCCTTTAGGTGTTAAATATGGTAGTGCAATTTATACTTTCTGAGTGTATATAAATTTTCTGAATGTTTACATTATTATTATTTTATAAAAATAAAAAAAATGAACATTTTTACTAGAATTCAGGTTTTTTAAAATAAATTCATAGATGGACTGAAATATATATACAGTTTTGAATATTATATTTTTACATTAGATTAAAACATTATTTTTATATAAAATTACTTTTAATTATATAAGTAATATTTACTAAGGCTGTAACCTCAAGAATATGTGTGTAAAAATGCGATAGTAGGGACCTCTACAGGTCTTAACCACAAGCTTATGTTTTGGAAGAAAAGGGTTTATCCATATTTATTTTTATTACATTTTTAAATATTAGTTTGCAAAAGAAATTGCAAATAATTATATATACAATATATAAGTTTATTGATACAATTTTTATAGATATGCAGCAAATATATATATGAGTAAATCTACACATTTCATTTAAATATTATATTTTTCCAACTTTATAAATATCATCATTAAAATAATTTCTTGAAAATAAATTATTACTAATTAGTATTTATTTTGTGTCATAAAAAGATCCCTAAATGTATGTAAGAAAGGCTTGATAACAGGCTATGTTGAATAAGTGAAGGATTCCTATTTTCAGAAAAAAAACTTTACAATAAGTAGTACACACATATATATATATATATTAAATGCTGCCTACCACTATACTAGTAATTATAAATAAAATTGAAAAATCATATAACATTGCAATATTAACTAAAACAACATAATTTTAGTAAAATTCTACAACTATGGTTTCATGTATTAACAAATAGACATTTCAAGTAAAATTCAATAAAATACATTCAATATATATATATACACACAAAAAAAAATAGCATTCACATCATTTACTTAAAAAACCAACTTCTTTTAATATCAAAGGATATCTTATTGAGATTGATGGCCTCAGATTCAAGAAAATTTTTCATCAGAATTTCTGTTACTCTTCTTTTTATTTCACTTCTTTCATAAAAGACAATATCTGCATTGTCAAATAATATTTTATGAACTGTATTTACTTCATAAGTTTGAATTCTAGTTTTAACTCTATTCTTATGAACTTTAATTATTTCATTAAGATTTAATTTACTTTGACCTATATAAATTTTATGACAATTTCAAGATCTTATGAAGTACATCTATTCATGGTGTAATTTACAAGATTCCTTGCAGTTGTCATAAAATTTATATAGGTCAAAGAAAGTTACATCTTAATGAAAAAGTTAAAAGTTTATAAGAGTAAAGTTAAAAATAGATATTAGAATTTAGCTTTGCATATTCATGAACTACATACAGGTCATAAAATATTTGACAATGCCAAGGCTATCTTTTATAAAAGTGACATAAAAAGAACAAAAGAAACTGATGATAAAATTTCTTGACTCTGAGACCATCAATCTCATGAAAACATCTTTGGTGTTAAAGGATATTGGATTTTGAAGTAAATAAAGGGAAGGCTATTTTGTTTTGTATATATATATGTTGTATGTAGCTTGTTGAATTTCACTTGAAAAAATCAATTTTTAATAGATGCAACCATGGATGTGGAAGAATTTTAATAAAATTTTGTTATTTTGGCTAATATACATACATATAGCTTGTTTTAATTATTATTTAGTATGAAATATGTTCATTTTATTAAAAATGTTTTAATTTTAAACTAATACAAGTAAATGAGCAAATTATAAATATATTTAAAATAAAATAATGAGCATGCTAATAGCACCAAACAAGCTTTATCGATAAATGCCACAAGAAAAAGCATTTAAAATCTCTAACTAGAATTATTCACATCCAAACTGTTTTTGAGCTGTTGACCAGCTTTAGGTATAATTTTTCATAATGTCTAAACTTTGATATGTTTTCCTGAAGGTTTGTGATGATGGTGTTCTAGTTGTATTTTTATACTGGCCCATTTCCATCATCTAATATATGTAATGAATGTAAATCTGAAGGGATAATTCCTAAAGGTTTGCAACTAAAACCTCCAATTCACTCTCAGAGAGCAAGTGAAGCTCTGTTAAGAGAAAGAATAAATGTTCAAAGGTTTTATAAGTATCAAACAATGCATTCCATTCATAATGTAGAATGTTTTCTAAAAAATAAACTTACTGATGAAGACTATATGAGAGTTTCTCAAACAGTAAGAAAATCATATTCTACATTACATGGAAAAATAAAAGAATGCAAAAGAAAACACTTCCTAACCTAAATGGACATATCAAAAATCATAATGTACCAAGCAATGTACCAACTTCATCTGGTAAAAATCTCTGTTCTAAACATCTAACAAATACTGAAATATCTTTTCTTGAAAGAGGATTAAACTTTTCCATAACACCTCTAATATCTCTTTATTAGATATAATGGCAACCACTAAGGAAGTCACTCAAAAATTTCCTTTAGAAGAATTAGCAGAATTATGCTGGAAAATAAAAAGAACACTTGACAAGCAAAAAAAATTGAAGTCAAACATGTCATATGGTGAGAGGAAAGCAATTAAATCTCTCAAAGTAGACAAATCTATAATTATTCTCCCTGCTGACAAAGGCAATAAATACAACTGATTATGACAACTAAATGCAACAATTCCTCACAGCAGGTCAATATAGAAAAGTGGCAAAAAATTCCAATACTGAGTACAGAAACAAAGTTACAAGCATTACTTGGAAAGCATCACAACTACTTCATTGATTCAGAAAAAAGTAAAAAAACATCATATTCCAGCAGAATTCCTCATTTTTATGGTCTAACTAAAATCCATAATGATCATGTTCTATTAAGACCTATTGTTAGTTCCAGAGATTCACCTTGCCAAAATTTGGCAAGATTTCTTTTCAAAGTTCTAAATCCTTTGGCATACAAGGCCCAATTCTTTGTCAGGATTCTAGACACTTTGTAGAATTAATCAAGAACATGAAAATTGAAAGAACTGACTTTCTGATGAGCTTTGACATGGAACATTTAGTCATGGATGTACCATGTGAAGAAGCATTGTCTATTGTAAGAAAAAAGATTAAATGGTGATAATAGTTTACAAACCAGAACATCAGGCTTAAAGAATTTAGATGATATGCATGATAATTTAATTTAATTTACTGTTAATTGAAGTTGAATCAATGTACAGTGGTCCTATTAACATATAATAATATTTGATGTTTTGAATCAAGAGTCATGGAGCATGAATTCTTTCACATGAATGATTCTTGTTCAGTAAATGAATGTTTTTCATGAATTTTTTATTGCACTTGAATGAACTTAATATACAGTTGCAACATATTAATAAATTTATTGAAGTTCTAAAATTAGAAGCTGATCAGTTTTCTTCTAGATTTGAGCGATATTGAATGTGTGAACAAACAATCTAATTCATAAATATGGTTTTGAATGATTGGATTTAAAAGATCTAGAAATGCAACTAGCTGATTTCCAGTGAAGAGGAATGTCTTCACGATGCTATGTGTGAAATATCAGATTGTAAAATGCTAAGCACATGTAATAGTCCTCCAAAAACTTTCATGCTCTTAAAATCTATGCTAAAGCTCTTCTAACAATTTTCTCTTCTACATACTCGTATGAAACTCTATTTTCTGCCTTAAATAATATCAAATTGAAAGGGAGGAATAGATTGAGCAGTGATTTAAGTGCTACTTGTATAGCTTCAAAATATAGACCCTATAGTATAGTCCTTCTTTAAAGCAACTTTCTACCTGTACTCAGCAATAGAAAAGTCATTAAATGTAATGTAAGTTGGTAATTTCACTATATTAAATTAATTGTATAATACGAATTAATCGATTTTACATCAATTTCTTATTAAATAAAAAGCCTAATATGATATGTATAAGTCACCATCTATAATTATGTAGTTAAATTTATAATGATATGTGCAAGTGCCATATCAACAACGTCAATATTTTTTTAAAAAAAAAATTGACACATCTGGGTAAAAAAAGTTCGCCATCAACTGCTCCAGTCTGATGAATGATTAGCAAGAATTATTATTATATTTATCTAAAATGAAAGGTATCAAAAATGTGACTGCAAAAAATTTGACATTTTATAATCAAATTCCAGTAATTATATATTGTGCCATTACAATTTGGTCACTAGCCAAATTTATAGTAATGTGCATGTAAGAAAGTGTAAAACAAAATCATCATCACATTTTTATATAACCATAAAGGAAGTTGTAGGGCATCCAAGTTTAAACCCTACAAGGTCCAGTTCTAAAAGCTTTTAACAGAGAAAGAGTGGGACAACAATTATATGCTTTACTTGTTTGTGTGTTAATAAATCTCAAAAAGAGCAGTACACACATTTAATATTTAAAATTTTAATTTTTCTTTAAAAAGCAAAGTTATAATGCATACGTATAGGCAATGTATGTGTAAACTATTTAATTGTTTTATATTTCAGATATTCAACATTTTAACTTTCTTTAAAACTAACCTATGCTTGATCAATTCTAATATCTTATTCTATACTTCTATTTTCTTTTCTATAATTGTAATTGGGATTTAAAAGTTACAACTTTAATTAAATAATAGGGTTATAATTACTAAGCTAGCAATTATATTATTTAATGTTAGTTTATGAATGATTTGAAATAATAAAGGATGTGTGTACATTACATACAGAAATTTACATTTATTAAATATTGAAAGAAAAGGAAGGATTAAATCTGTCAAATTATTTTTTTTGTACAATTTTATGTTAAAAGAGGAAATCTGTTTAATCAGATATCTATCTTTGTAGCAATTTTGTTTTTTTTTGTAAATGATTGTTTGTCACTTTGGGAGCTTATAATGGGTGAGAACTCTAATTTTGAAATTGTCTTATCTTAAGATCTAAAGAAGGAAGCTCAAAAATTTGAAATGTTACCTAGATGTAAAAAAAGAAAGGAAATAAGGATTAAGTCTATTTTTTTTTTAAAACAAAAGTGTCTGGAAAAAGGATTAAAACTTTTCAGTTGAAAAATAATTTAGTTGAAAATAAATTGGAGATCTAATTAAAACGAATTTGTCCAAAAATAGCAAGTGACGCTATCTCTGATTGGTTAAGTTAGCTAAAAATTGGATATAAAAAGCTGTCTGGAAGTATTATTATTATTGTGATTATGATTCAGATTATTAGACTATTAAATTGAATGTTGAAAATATAAGAAATGGCTGGCTAGAAAAATTATATGTATGTCCCATCTTTGCTGGACCATCTGGGGAAAGCTGCACATCATATAGGAAAGAAAAGATGTCTTGTCTAAAATAATATTCTACACCTTTCAACTGACCAGAGAAATAAGATGTTTTTAATAGAAGGAAGAAAGCATTCACCTGCATTCGATGAAAGATGAATTAATCTACTGATAAATATTAATCATCAAGTCCAATTAATTGTTCCAGCAACTGATTTTAAACTCAAGAAAATTTATAAATGTGAAAACAACTGCTGTATTTCATCCACTAAGAATCATGCTTGACAGGAAGAGAAGAAAAATTAATATAATGATTTCCAAATTGTCCACTAAAGCAAATAACCTCAATAGAGTCATCATCATCAAATAGTTATACACCTCAAGAAAGAGATTGTTCCCACATAAAATGGAAATGGTAGCTGCAGAAATATAGACATTATACAAGACAAGTTTGAACCCTTGGAAATTCGCCACAAACAAAAGATCGGTAATATGACTTTTTATATCTATTTTCTTTATGATATCAGAGTCTTAATAAACATTTTAGCAATAAAGTGGTATATTTTATTTAAAGAACTTTTAAAGACTATTCAGATCGATTAAAAACAAGAATGTCTTACTAATAATAACTTTGAGCTTCATAAATGATCTTGAATGTATCAAAATTATTTGTTTATTAATTTTATAGTTATGAAATATGAATATGTAATATAATTTTTTTTATAGTATTATGATTTTAGTTTTAACTAATATATTATTATTATTTTGGTTTTAAATAATATTTTGTTATTATGGGATAAAACACGCACATACATAATAATATTTTTATATGTGTATAATTGCGAGTGAATGTGAAGTAACAAGTAAGTATAGCATTTCAGAGATAGAGAGGGGGAGAAAATAATTTAAAACTTGTTTCTAAAACTTGCTCTTTCAATTCTATTAACATTTTTTTTTTAACATTCTACTTACATGTTAGATTTATAAAGTATGTGTGCTAATGAGCGGATAATTTTTTTTTTTCTTGAAATACTTTTCTCATGGAGTGAAAATCATGGTCAATGTGACATCCAACTTAATACAAAATACATTTGAAGGGAAAGGGGGAAGAACTTCAAATTAATCTGAGGATTGTTATATAATCAATTATTATTGTTATTACTATTCATGTCAATTTTCATGTTTATCTAGAAATTTTTATGTATATGTTAGAAATGCAGTAATAAATATTAGTTTGTTTTATTAAACGAGGCGTATATATTTCATTAAGTGTAGTCTTTGTTAAGTGTGATTATTCATCATCATCAGTGGTTAAATATTAGTTATTTAAGATATAAGTAAATATGCTAAAATTAAGCAATAATTATGAATTTCTTTATAAAAATTAGTTTTATGTTTAGGCTTAGTCCTAGAGCTGTAGTTGAAACCCTTGTCATTATCGTTATTATTATCATCATCATCATCATCATCAACGTTTTAATTAATGAGCTGTTTAAATGTTTAAAGGCCATAAATAAATATTAATTTCATAATATTTAGTGATCTCTTAGTATTATTATAACCACATCCCATCATCTATTTCATGCAAGGATGAGTGAATTGCCATCCTAAATTAGTTATATATATAATCTGAGCTAGTAAACTTATAAAAATATTGAAACACATTTGTTATGTTAAGATCTGAGAAACGATTTATGTCTAATATACTCCACTTTGGTTTATAGTTGTTTTACTTTTACCTAAATATTAGTGCATATAGGGATATGGCTCAAAAAGCAAAATCTCCCATTTTTATTAGAAATAAAGTACCAAAAAGGGGATTCAAACCCGGTACATGTGAAAGGTTATTAGATATAACCATGTCTAGATTCAGATAATCTAGTGGCGCCCTGCTAGACCATATTCACTTAGTATTTGTTTAAACATGCACTTAACATCAAACCAAGAAATGAAAGTGGATAAGATCTACTGCCTGTATACCTGAGTTATATTTTATTGAATTACTAGTGTACTCACTTCACGTGATTTCATATACCTGAGTTATAATACTTGTTATTAATAATTTGCTTATAATTATTGATACTGGAATATTTGAGATTTTTACAATACTTGAATTTTTTGATTCTTTAATAGACCAGATCTCATTTTGTTACCCTTAATATTTGGACTCCTTTAACATTGTTACAATATATATATATATGTTGTTCTGTATCATTATTTAGTGAATTTTTAATTTCATGTTGATTAATAATTTATTTTTGAACTGGTGATTCGATATATTTGTGAGTACAAGTTTGTTTGGATATACACTTATAAATGGAGATAATTTTCAGTAATTTTAATAAACCATTTTATAGTTATCCATTTTTCGTAATAAACATTTCAAGGGAGCCATTCCACGAAAACTAACTACTGCATTAGCAATAACAGATGATTTATCAGAACTTTTAAAAGTTCTGAAAATGTTACTATTAAATATAAAATAAAGAAAAGAATTCCCAAAGAATAATTATAAGCAGAATTTTTTAATTAACAATTCCCGTTATGATAATAAATTCTACAAGAATGGTACTAAACAGGTGATATTTTTCAATATTAAAATTTACGATCAATTTTATCGATGGGGGGGGGGGATCTTGCATTACAAAATATATGTACGAAAAATTCATATTAAATTGATAGGCTTGTGAGATCAACATTTTCAACTAAAAATTATAGCATGATTTCTAAATAGATTTAATTTTTTATGCAAACCACATTTTATAATCATCAAAAATGAAAATTAATGATATCCATTACGCTATCTTTTCAAATATAAATTATAACAAATAATACAAATATCATATACATGTATAATTATTATTAATATATTTATATAGCTGTGATATATCCTTTTTTATTATTTGTTATATATAATTATTAATAACCACTAGTAAAAGTGTATGGCTACTCTAAATCCAGAAGGAAAAAAAATAAAACTGAACACATGACATACCAGTCCTTTATTTATTTGACTCCCCCTCCCCAAAAAAAAAAAAAAAAAACATTTCTTTCTGAAAGTATTCACCCTTTTTGTCTAATTGTAGTTCTCTAATGCATTCTATATTCAGATATATCATTTAAAAAGAAAATAGGGAATCACTGACTCAGTGTGTAATGTGTCTGTTAAACATAGACATCAAAAACTCCAGGTGATGAGAAAATACTTAAAAAATATTATTCATTAACTATTACATATTTGTTTAAATTTTACTTATATTTTATAGATTTGACTTAAATTATTTATAATCATTTAATTGTTATTATCCCTTATTCTGATCCCAGTTCTAACAAGTAGTTTAGCATAAACAAATACAAACTTGAACTTGTTTGAGTTTACTATATACAGGATGATGCATGTTTAAATCTTGTTCTAACTTACAGTTGACTTAAATGTATATAAGAAAATCTGCTGCAGTTTTTAACATTATTCTATATTCTGCTGCTGCAGTGTATGCACTATATCATTATCAATAATCAAAAAATTATTAGTTCTAAGTTTTTAAATTAGACTTATGACAGTAAAGTGCATTGTATCAGTAAGTAATAATATAGTAACAAAAACAAGAAGTGAATGTGAATTAAGATATAAGGTAAGTTATTCATTCTTTTCTCACGTGTTTAATGTAATATATTTTGTTTTTTAATTTTGTTAAACTTTATGAAAATGTTAAATTTTCATGGTTTTAGATATTTTGCTAATGAAATTAATATATATATTTTTAATAATTCAACATTTTCTTTTAATAAACAGGATGAAAAATTTCACAAACATATTATAAAAGACATTTTAAAAATGGTGAAATTGATTAATTTATTTAGTTTCAAAAAATGCAGTTTATTGCTTTTGTTGCAAACTTTTTGAACTTTACTATACTGAATATAATATACTAATTCTGCGCTAACATGCTTGTTAGAGAAGTTTAATCCTGTTTATAAGTTTATATATGCTAAGCACTTTTGAAGTTCTTAGACTTCATATTCATAGCTGAGTGCAGTCAATGATAATGAGGAGTATTGTAATATGTGCAAATTAATTTGCTGTTCATTTTGCCATAGATCATGGCTTTTATTCAGGGACTTAATGACTGGCAACATTTTACAATGTACCTGAATCATCATGAGAAAAATTTAAATTCTTTGAACAATTACAAAAAATCAACAGAAATAAATTATATCCATAAAAAATACAACTTGTACTGATTATTTGCAACAAACACTTTTAGACAATAAAAGAAAATTGGTATAAGTTAAAGAATAATTTTTTCAGTACAGTTTTTAGACAAGCAAAATATAGTTCTTCCTGGTAAAAGTTATAAAGTTTATGATTGCAACAATAGTAATTTTTTAAAATCCATTGAGATGCTAAAAAAGTTTGAATCTTTTATATCAGAACCCATGCAACATGTAGCTAAAGATCCTGACTTTAAAAATATGCTTTCCTATTTAGGAGATAAAATTCAAAATAAAATAATAACTTTATTGACATCTAATATTAAAAATAATATTATTAATCTGTGTCAACAAAACAAATATTTTCCAATCATTTTAGGTTGTCCTCTGAATGCACATACTGAACAAATAAGTGTAATAGTCAGACTCATTCATTTTAATTCAGGATATAAAAGTGTTGAAATACACGAACAATTTTTAACATTCTATTCAATTTTAGATCTACAGGGGTTAGATTGATAATATTTCTTACTGATTTAATTGGAAAAAATAATTTAAACATAAATAACTTAAGAGATCATGGCTATAATAATGGTTTTAATATGCCAGAAAAAATTTAAGTTTATAAAAAAGAATTTTAGATTAAAATCCCCGTGCATCTTGTCCCATATTCAAATCACAGTCTAAACCTGAATAATTAAGGATGCCATAAATAACAATCATGTAAATTTTAATTTCTTTACTCTTCTGTTTACCATAGGAATATTTTAACTACTCATGTAATTGATTTAATCTTAAAGCCATTATCTGAAACAATGTGGTCAAGCAGAAATGATGCCATAAAACCTCTTTATAAATATTTATCTGAAGTTTATAATGCATTATTTAACCTTTGTAATGATTCTTCAAAACTGGACAAATAATTTAAACATCAGGCAAAATATCTAGATGAAAAAATTGCTACATTCACACATTTATTGTAATAGAATTTACTGTGGTGTTTTAAATAAAATGAACTTTGTCAGCAAAATACTACAGTCTTCATCTATAAATTTCTTATTTGCTTTAGATACATTACATAATCTAAATAATTTTTTAAATAATTATAGGTCTGATGCAACTTTCAAAGAAATCATAGAAAACTCAAAATTAATTGCAGAAAAATTTGAGTGTAGAATCTGTATATTCTAATAGTAGACTACTAAGGTAATGTAAAAACACAACACAGTTTGATTACAAACATGAAAATATAGTAGTTTTTGAAATTTTACTCCAAGTAACTTTTTCTCTGCATAATAGATCAAATATTAGAATCTATGCAGGAAAGATTTACTTTATTAAAAGGACATATCAATTCATTTCAGTTTTTGTATTTGTTAAGTACTTCACAAAATAAAATATATTTATTATCATATATGACAATCATTCAGACATTGACACAGACACTTTATTTGGAGAAATTACCTATTTCCAATTTAAAAATGATACATATAAGATAATTCAGTACTTGCTTTTAAGATTCTTTAGTTACTACTGATAACTATAGCATCTGTCGAATGGTCCTTTTCTAAACTTAAAATTATTAAAAACTACTTGTGCTCTACTATGATACAAGAACAACATGATATACATGATATTATTCAAGAATTTTCATTAATGAAAACTAGAAAAGTTCAAATCATTAAATGATTTTTTTTCTGTTTAAATATTTATTTATCTATTTTTTTATACCTAATAATGTTTAGTGTGTTCCTATTTTATATACTTCTAAATTTATCTGTTTCTTATTTATACCTATATAAAGTAGAAATAACAAAATGCATTTCTTATCAAATAAAATATAGTTAATTTAATTTTATACACAAAAAACACAATGCACATAACGTTTTAATGAATATATTGTAATGGGATGGGGGGATCAGGAGTGGAAGGAAAATGGGTTGAAACTGGGTGATGGCAAATCAACATCATTCCCAGTCAATTTAACATGAAATATCAAAAAGAAAAAGTATAATAAAGCTAAAATATATTTAAGAGGAGCATGATATCAAGAAGATCTCCCTGAGATCATCGAGAGATCAGCCAGCTATTAAAAGAATAATTAACCATATATCAACCAGCATTATCGAAAAGTAATTATAAGTAATACTAATACTCAAAATAAATAATCACTCACCATCATGAATGATCCACAATAAAATATAATAAAATCTGTATAATAAATCAACAGTCAATCTTGTGACTGGATTGGAAATGGGTCTTCTGTAGACGAGGCTAACTAGTGAGCCTTTGCCAGCTTGGGCAATTATTTAACCATTAATTTGGAGGCACAAACTAAGTGCTCATCCATCAGAATATGTAAGTAGAAAAATCTAAACAATAATGCTGGGACATTTAAAACATGCTGATCATCATCAATGCTTTGGCCACTCGTACTGACTAACTATATATTTAACTTCTAATAAGACTAAACTAAAATTAAAGGTAGTGCATGGGCTTTAAAGAGTATTCTCTTTTGCACTAACCAGGATGATAGTGTATGTGACAAAGAGATGATGGAAACAATTTTTAACAATTGAATACAAGTTTATTAATAACAAAAAAATTAATGATATTAAGATCTTATAGGATAAGGGTTCTGATTTTGAAAAAGTATACAAAATTTACAATATTTCCTAATAAGTATCTATAAACGCATACATATATCCTTACACAGACGTGCGTTTTATAATATACAATAAAAACATTTCAATAAACATAAAATAATTATATATGCAGGATTCGAACTCAGACTTTCACACAACCCACTATTCTCAGTACCATCTCACATTGCTTACCCACCTGATCACATACATGTTGAAAAGATAAATAATCACCAATATAAGTATTTCATGCTAAATCAGCAATCGTCAGTTGGTCTAGATTACTATCCTCACACACATATATAATACGTGCTCAGCTTTATATTAAGATAGCCAATCTTCATACTTTAATGGATAGACTTCATACTATTCCAACTCCCAACTCTTCAGCCTTCCATTTCATTGAAAATCTGATGATGGAACATTCAAAGCCCTTATTAGTACCAAGGTTGTTATCCTACCCATGTTGACATTTTAGTCATTCTGACCCCTCATGAGAATAATCCATTTATACATACATTTGGGATGGGCAGACCTATTACACACTATTTATAAATTAATACAATGTACAGGCTTAAACCTGCATTTATATATGTAATATATGCAGGATTTGAACTCAGACTTTCACACGACCCACTATTCTCAGTACCATCTCACATTGCTTACCCAGATGATCACATACATGTTGAAAAGATAAATAATCACCAATATATTGGGTAGGATGACAACCTTGGCACTAATAAGGGCTTTGAACGTTCCATCATCAGATTTTCAATGAAATGGACGGCTGAAGAGTTGGGAGTTGGAATAGTATGAAGCCTATCCATTAAAGTATGAAGATTGGCTATCTTAATATATATCTGAGCACTTGTAGTATATATGTGTGGGAGATGATAATCTAGACCAACTGATGATTGCTGGTTTAGCATGAAATACGTATATTGGTGATTATTTATCTTTTCAACATGTATGTGATCAGGTGGGTAAGCAATATGAGATGGTACTGAGAATAGTGGGTTGTGTGAAAGTCTGAGTTCGAATCCCGCATATATTACATATATAAATGCAGGTTTAAGCCTGTACATTGTATAAAATAATCATAAAAAATGATTACATTTTATATATGTTATACTTGACAAGCATTGATCTACATATGCACACATACATGTGTCTGTGGGTAATTTCTGAACATATTTGACTTGTCCTACATGATTAAGCTTTTAAATTATATTTTAAATAATACAAATCCTTATGCTAGGTTTACTAAAACAGATATATAGAATTGCACAGATTATTAACAAATTTAATTTTGTCAAACAATAAATAACAATATTTTTATAATTAATAATTCCATTTTGAATATAAATAAAATTTACATATATACGTGTGTATCAATATTAAAAAAAAATCAGTTTATCAAATTCTATCACAGCTTTCTTTTATTCTTTAAAAAAAAGTATAGTCAATTTTCAAGAGGTTAGAAAGCTTTTTATTAGGTTATCTCTTAACTAATTATAAATGTCTTTAAATTTAAAAATATAGATTTAAAATGACTATCAAATGAATTATTGAAAAACAACTCACTTTTGTATGCAAGTTTATCTGTGCCCCTCTGCATATAGATATGGCAGCATATGTATAACTACTTTATTTAGCTAGTGTTTCTCTTGGGCAAACTGTTTTTGGTTAATCCAGGCAATTGTCATCGTCAGGTAAAAGCATATAATTCAGGTATGGTTGGCTTTCTCCATTCTGTAGTTGGTTCCACTTAGACTTGGATTTGGTAAGCTTGAGGTCAACAAGCGGCTTTCCAGAACACTTTTAAGGCTATGAATTTCAACACAAGAAAGTGGGCCACTTTCCTCTATGTAAATTCAAATCCCACTATTGAACTGAAGAGAAGTTACTTCCTTGCATTCTGACATCTTCATGGCAGTTCTCTATATAATTCTACTATCCATCTCTGCAGGTAGCTTTACTGTTGCCATTCTCCGCTACAGTTACCAACTCTTCACAAAATATTTTGGCTAACTTTATAGCTAGCTCTTCTGCTAAATGCTTTCCAAAATATTAAAGCCAAACTTTGCAGTTGGCCTAGTTGGTCATTGCTTAAGATATTAAAACCAGACATTTCTGGTTAACTTTTACAAAACTGCAAGCAAAAACTAATTGATATTTTTTATCAGTCTTTTTATAAAATCATCTGAGGTGATAACAACACCTTGATTGAAAACAGAGTTTTATTTTTATCTCTCTAATCCCTTTTGAAAACAAGCTTGAAATTTTTGTCAAAGTGTGATATTCATGTTTTCACTTAGGGGATTTCTAATAGATAGACATTTTGTTTAATTAATTAAAAAATTTCAAAAATACCATATCTGTTTTTAAATTTCAAAATCAGAATAAAAATACAATATTTATATTTATTCAGACCTTTTAAAAGTTTAATTTATAAAACAATATTTTAAATCAGAGTTGTTATTATTTTTTATTTCAATGAATGTAGAAAATATCTACTACAATTTTGATCTGTGTTTATTTCTACTTTTCCTTTCAACTTTATATATATTTATGAACACACACACACTATATTATTCTGTGTTATGTAATCCAATTGGTTACAATATATATATATGAACAAATATATAGATGAGTTTGTTTTTATAAAATTGAAAATTCATCTTTTCATTTACATAAAACTATATAAGGTACAATTCATTTCACAAATATTTTCCTTGCCAAATAACAGAAATTACTTTATTTTTTCCAAATTATTTTTGTTGTTTGTGTTTTGTACCCTTCTCGAATATAATGTAATGGTACAGAGATTTTTGGGGTGAACTTGGAGTGATGGCATTCCTTATCATCATTATCCCCAAGGCTATACAAAATTTAAATATAAAGTTATAATGAATATGATGAGCATAAGCCTAAGATAGATTATTCCTTGGAATTTCCTTATCGTGAATGATCAACAGCAAAAATAAAACCCCTGTATTAGAGATAGGAAATAACAAGTCATCAACATGACAAGAAAAATAAATCAACAGTCAATTTTGTGACTGGATTTGAAATGGGTCTACTATAGACCAGACTAATTATTTAGCCCTTGCCAGCTTGGGAAAGATTACTTAAACAATAATTTAGATGCATAAACATAAGTGCTAATCCATAAGAATATAACAATTAAAAAATAATGCTTGGATATTAAAACATCCTGATCATTATCAATGCCCTAGCCGCTTAGTACCATTAATGTACAGACCAACTATAAACTAAGTTTCTAAATAAAATAATTATAATGAAATAATAGTGTATACACTTTAAAAGATATCCCCTTTGTGTCAACAAGGATCATCATCATCATCTTGATGCCCATAACACTAAACATAAACCCCTTTTATATAACAGACCATTATGCATGAATTCAGCTCAGAGAACAAAAACTCTATAATTGTTACTGTTGCTCACAAGATATAATACAAACATATAATATTCTAATACTGTTTAGGATTGAGAAAATTCACAGGAATAACTTTAAACAATAAAATATAAATTTATCAATGATGAAAAAATTAAATAAAGAACTGTATAATTAAGCTTTCTGATTTTGATTAATACCAAAAAGAAACCCATTATTACATTGTAATTTACGTATATGTCCCAATAGGTTTACATAAAATACTTATATATTAGCACACAGACATGCCTATATAATAAAAACGAATATATTTAAATTGTCATAAATCTATAAATGATATCATTTTTCTAATACATAATTAATGACTAAATTAACATATAAGTGTGAGTGCATGGAAATGTGTGCACATACTGGTGTTTGATAAAAAAACAAACCTAGTAAACCATATTATATTTTCACAATACTCAATTAATTCAATGTCAAACATATCCATAAAATTTTCACATATATAGAAGCACTCAGATGTGCTGTATAATAATCCAATTAAGATGTTCAAATTGTCTTAGACTTACATAAAAATCAATTTGTTTTTGATAAATGCACATGTATGTGTGTATATAAAAAATAGAGATAGTATGAATCAAAATTATTAATTCATTATTTCTAATGGTAAAAAAAGTTTTTTTCTTTTTTAAAAAAGTGATGTTCTTTGACAGTCCTTCATAAAAATTTTCTTTTTGTTTTTAACAGGTTACTCCCAATTAATTGTAAATATCTTTAAAAATACTCCAGCAAGTTTTACTTTTTTAAAAAAATATACTGGAAATGCATCTCACTCTAAGTTGAATAAAGTTATTTATTTTAAAAAAAATTGTTTGTAATTTAAAAATTACAAGTATCATTTTCAAGAAATTATTCAAAATAACTTATCAGCTATACTTTATATATATATATGATGCAGTACCTTTATTTGTGCTTTTCTGCATATAAATAAAATAATATATGTATAAACTAATTCTACAGCAAGATGTAGTGAATTTTATTGATAAGTTGGTCTCTTTTAAACAGTAGACTGGCTTATTGTCATCTTTGGGGAGCTATAATCCAGGTAACTATTAACATTCAATCAGCTCCATTTAATCTAGAATTTGATAGACTTTAGTCATAGCATCTAGTATGCAATATGGGCTATGGAAAACACAGGAAAGCAAGTTCTTTACTTCCATGTGAATCCAAACTCTACTGTTGTAAACTAGCAGTGGCTGATTTGCATTGTCTTGCCTTCAGTTATATCTTCATAATAACTCTACTATTATAAAATTGTAAAACTCTAAAAAACTCCTCCTAATCTTTTTTTCAATCTTTTTACAGTTGGGGTGGAATAAAACAAACAAAAAAAAATCACAGTAATTAAAGGTAAATTTTCTTTATCTTGATTAAAAAAGTTAATGACTCTTTTAAATTTACATTAATCCTTACAAAAATAACTTTGTAGAATAAAAATATGTTATATAAGCTTTAATTAAAAAAATTTAATCCAAATAGATAGTGGAATTTTATAATTACAAGTATATCTATTGTAACATAAAAATATGCTTATTTTATTTTCAAAATCAGAATTAATAAAATATTAGATAGACCTTTTTAAATGTTTAATTTATAATAAAAAAAAATTAAATTCAAAATTATTTAACCCTTAACTGTTATTCCAGTGTAATATAGAAAATATCTACAAATTTTTTTGTCTGTGTTTATTTCTTTTGCTTTCAGCTTTATATATATATATATGCACACACTCTACTATGTTGTTGTATGCCATGAGACATAACTGTCTCAATATATATATATATTGTAATTTCTGTTTTTTATTCAATAAACATATAATTGATATATTTCATATTTCATTTTTACTGACTGATGCATTTTAAAGTGATTTTTTACTATGGTATAGGAGTGTCAATTAAAGTTTTGCATGCAGGCATTGAACACTACTGGTGCAACCCTGATGAAAAGAATGGTTTTTTAAAAAATCATTATAATATAAAAATCACTCTAATGTTTGCCATACAATAATACTTTTTTTAGAAAGTGTATTATTTATTATTTGATTACTTAGTTATTGTGAACATTAATTACTAAATCAAAATTTTTTTTAAAAGTTATATTCAAAACATTGTTCAATGCCATGAACCTTTACTATAGTGGATCAATATTATCATATCTAGCTGGAAAAAATATCCAATAGCTCTTATGTTTTGCCATCAATATTAGAAAGCATTCTTAAAATAAAAAACAATTTCCATCCTTTTATGTAATGTTATAAAGGAATACACATTTCATTTCCATACAATTAATACAAATAATTTAATTGAAATAGTTTTATCAGTTTTATAAACTGCTTTATTTTTTACTTTGTTAAATACAGCAGCAATACATTGGAACTGTCAACAAAAATAATCTTTACTAAAACTTTGTATATTATATTACAGAAAATAAATCAAAAATATAACAAGTAAACAATAACAAAAATAATAAAAAATGATTTAAAACTCAACACACAAGATGGAACCATCTTTTTCTTATAAAATCTCTGTCTTGAGTTGTGACTTGAGAGCAACCTATACAGTCATCATTACATCTGATTGGCTGTCATATAAGCATTCTAAAATGTGCATGCGAGAAGGGTTTAGCCTTTCACTTTAATAATGAAGAAGATTATAAACGATCAGCATTAAATAAATAATAAATGAGAAAAAAATCATTACCATAAATCTAAAATTATTATACTATATATATATATTTACAATATTGAGCTTGAAAATTCATATATATTCTTCAGAGAATTTGCTGCTAAGTGTATTGTGAGATAATTTAATTGTATATATTTAATCTCCAGGACAATCAAGAATAATTTTTTCATTGATCAAATAATCAATAAATGACGTCCAACCGCACCAATGGCCAGCTAAATACTATCTTTAGAAAGTTTAATTTATTACCAATAAGAATTAGAGCAAATTATTTCCGATGCTAAACTGATTTATATATTAAATATAAAATGATGAGTATTTCCAACAGTATAATTAGAGAAAATAACAAACTCTTCAATAATGTTTCAGGACATACTATGGTTGCTTAATTACAGTGAAATATTTATTTACTATATAGCTATCTTGAAAGAAAGGATGAGGATTTATTGTACGATGACGGGTACAGCAATGAAAAGTATATAAAAGCAAACAATATTGTAAAAAAAAATATAAATTTGAATTCCGAGTATATGATAAGTCAAATATTTGATTAATTTAATATTGCCAAACATTTTTAAATTTATGTATACATTTATTATTCTCTCATCATATAATAAATTACTTGAATGATTAAATGATATTTGAATTCAAAAATGTAAGGAAGAAATCAAATGACCAGAATAATACATTTTTTTTAAAATTTAGGGATCAATCGATTTTTAGCTCAAAAGTCAATTATGTGATTAAGAGTTCAGGAAAATATAATTTTATTACATATTCTAGGCCTAATGAGGATAATGAATAATAGTGACGAATTGTTTGAAGGGGGAGGGGGGATACGTTCCTAACCCAATCGCAAAATTCATTATTACAGCACACACATAACTCATGATTTACAAAGAAGCCACACATACAAATTACGAATTTAAGATTTTTTTTCCGGTGCCCTAATACAATTTAGAATGCTTTCATTTTATTCTTCTTATTATTTTTTCTAAAAATTCAACCAAATGATGATTCTATAAAAGACATGATTCAGTCAGCCGTTTGTTGTTGTTAAGCTTTGATTCTTTTAAATATGGTTTCTCATGAGAAAAAAAAAGTATTATATTATAAAAATAGCAAAATTGTAGCAAAACAAACTTTTTAACAATATTTATCTCTAGAAAAATACATTTAATAAAACTACTTGAAAAAAAAGCTAAGAATATTAAAATATTACCATCATAATCATCGTTATCATTTTATATTAGTGATTCTTAAACTTATTTCCTACAACTCTCTTTTCAGAAATAAAAAAAATATCTATCCCCCTCCCCCAATCTACTTTCTTTAAGCATACAAACAGAAAGATGCTGTGATAAATTTGCCTTCTTTATAATTCATCTATATTTCCATCTATGATAAACAATATACTAAGGAGATGTTTTTGTAAGTTAAGATACCTCCAAACTTGAAATAATCCCAATGGGAACGGTGAACCTAGTGCGTAGCTATTAATTTACGAATGTTTGACTCTATGTTTTGTTAGTAATGATTTTAATCATTATGATGAGCTATTTGGATGTAGTTCTTATTTTGGTTAAGATTTTTGATTGCATTAAACTCACATTCACTAAGTATATTGAAGAAAATGTAATTAAAAAACTTTTGTATCATAGACCATTAATGTAGATAACTGTTTTTGCATTTAGAATTGTTGGTAGCCATCTTCAAAGTCTGTTGTTATTTCTATCAGTTTTTTATTTTTAAAAAGACCAAAACTATTTGGGCATGTTCATTTTTAGAATTTTTTCAAATCGTTGATTGAAGTCAGAATGGAAAACAACCAAGTGCTGACAAATAATAAGTGAAGTCTTCATCATATTTTTCTACTGATAACAAATTTAAACCTGACTAATTCCTTCATCTTAAATTTCATTTGTACAGAAGAACAAAGGCAGAAATAACTTATTGTTTTGGTTAAATTCACTTTATTGCCTTAGAATTGTAGATTTGTTTCATTAAAATTTATGAAACTAGTCTATCATATAAGTTACACCATTTTAAAAAACCAATCAAGTTGGTTTATCATCAGCTTTATTTTCTAGAAAATCTAAAAAAGTTTATAAAATGGATCCAAATAGACTCCTTCTAATAGCCAAAAAACTTCTAATGTAACAGAACAAGTGATTGAATTCTTCATCATTTCTGTATAAAGTTGTTCAAACAATTTATCATTCCATAAGATACTTGATTTGGTTTATTGCTTAAAAAATAATACAATGCCCTATATAGATATTCACTCATATTTGTGGAGAGTAAATGTTATTGCAGAATAACACAGTGTACAGTGAATAATCATTTGAAAACATTTTTTAAATATGCAAGAAAAGCCTTGTGGTGGTACCATCAATATCAACTGACAAGACATTACTCAAGGAAATTTCCTTTTCTTTTTTTAAATTTTTTCCCCCCAAAACATGAAATATTGATTTCTCTGTAGCATTAGTTTGCAAATTTTTAGCAAATAATAATTCTTAGCAATTTTTAAAACTTTTTTTATGAATCACCCTATGCTAAATGTAAGCTTTATTTTCTGAAAAAGTTGAATCATTAAAATGTATTGAGAACTGAGATATTTTAAAATATACAATGAGTCTTCAAATTTTGAGGTATTTCATTAATTTCTTCTTTGTACTATATTATTAATCAAAATGTTTTTATTGATAATATCAGATGCTGGCTTTTGTAGAATATTGCATATTACCTCATTTAAAACTGCATAGAATTAGTTTTTCATTAATGGTATGTAGCTTTTCTCATTTAGTAATAAGCAACAAAATATAAAAAATAAGTTATTGAAAAAACTTTTGTCATTATTGGTTGTCTCAAAATATTTTCAATAAGTGCCTAAAATAAGATAAACCTGTCTTTCTTATCAGTATGAATTTTTGTCAAATATTCTTGTAGTCTTAAAGACTTCACAGCTTCATTTGATAAAACTTTTTGATTATTTAGGCATAATTGAATAATACCCTAGTTCGAGTATTCAATATTACATTGTCTACTTTTTTTCTTAGATTCAATTATGACATTATAATAGGTATATAAAATTATCAAGAAATATAACAATTTATATAAATGAAAACACAAATTTTTTTTGCTATAACCAAAATTTTTTGCAGTAGGAGTGGCAAAAGACAAACAAACTAAAATAGATGGACAATTGAAATTTTAAACTGGATTCCAAGAGATTTTAAAAGACCCAGAAAGAGACCACATGTGAGATGGATGGATGAAATAAGAAAGTGTGCAGGGGTGATGTGGAGAAGAGAAGCTGAAGATCGGAGAAGATGGATTAAACTTGGAGAGACCTTTATCCTGCAGTGGATTGATAATGGTTGATAATGATGATGATAATGAATAAAACTAATAAACTGGGTTTTGATCTTTATCTAGCATTAGACATATGTATTAATATTAAATTGTCAAATATGAAACTAAATTTAAAATAATTCAAAAAAATTAAACAATATGCACTTAAAAATCAATTAATAATTTTAAATAAGTTTGCCCTTATTTAAATAATTTTTCCTTATTAATACATGATTTATTTATTAATTACACAGACAATTTGAATGAAATGTAAGAAAATATATAAAAAAACAAATTTGTTTTGTATCCATAAGATCAAAGATATTAAATATGAATTAAAATTATTAAATACTTATTGCATTTACATTATTATTGACTGCTTGTCATAATTTCAGAAATCATCTAATTAAATTTCACACATATTACATTTATCTAGTATCATATTATAAACAAATCAATTTATGCATATATTCCTGCTGATGCAAGCTGATCTTCCAGGTAATATGTGAATGGTCATCTGTCAACATTTCCTTGTTAAGACCTACTAGAAGACATGACCACAGATTAATTATAAGTTGTATTTGTGTTTTTATTTAGAAAATAAAATACTCATTACAATTTTAATTTAATGTACTCTACAAATAAAACATATTCATGCTTCAATCACCCTCTTACTTTTTCAATGCCCCTTTTCCCAATTGTAATTACCCCCCTCCCCCAGATTATTCTAGTGTCACTGTCCCAGAACAGTATCAACCACTTTGGCAAACACTAATTTATAATTGATATATTAAAAGAAGCAAGTGAAGAAATAGAAACAATTTTAGCAAAGTTATATACCAAATGTCTAAATGATAAAGATGTACCGGAAGATTGGAAGAATGCAGTAATAATATTAATATTTAAAAAAGATGATAAAGAAGATATTAGAAATTACAGACCTATCAGCCTTTTATCAGTTTTATATAAAATTTTTACCAAGATAATTACAACTTGTCTACAGAGAACTTTGGATTTCCACCAACCAAGAGAACAAGCTGGATTTAAAAGTGGTTTTAGTACAATAGATCATATCCAGGTATTGAGAGAAGTCATAGAAAGGACAAACGAATATGAGTTGTCATTATGTTTTGGATTTGTAGATTATGAAAAGGCATTCGATTCTATACACATTTCTTTAGTGATTAAAGCATTGGATCATCAAGGTTTAGATCCAGGATATTGTCATATTTTAAAGAATATTTATAAAAATGCAACAGCAACAATTAGATTACATAATGATACTGGAAAAATAAACATTGAGAAAGGTGTAAGACAAGGTGACTCCATATCTCCAAAACTCTTTACAGCAGTGCTGCAAGAAGTATTTTGTGGATTAAAATGGGAAACTAAAGGAGTGAAAGTAAATGGAGAGTATTTAAGTCATTTAGATTTCGCAGATGATGTAGTTGTTTTTGCAAATAATGCTTCAGAGCTGCAGGATATGTTGCAGGAGTTAGCAGATGAAAGTAGAAAAGTAGGACTAAAGATGAATGTTAAAAAGACTAAAGTAATGTTTAATCGATTTGCTCAAAATATGAAAATAAAGATTGATTATGAAGAATTAGAAGAAGTTAACAGTTACAAATACCTTGGTCAGATTATTAATACAGATGGAAACATAATGGAGGAAATTAATCATAGAATTAAACTTGGTTGGAGTGCTTTTGGTAGAAATAACTTGATACTAAAAGGAAATATGCCTATGTGTTTGAAAAGGATGGTTTTTAACAAATGTGTTTTACCAGTTCTTACTTATGGATCTGAGACTTGGACACTTAATAGAAGAGCAATACAGAGACTTCAGACCACTCAAAGGAGTATGGAGAGATGTATGTTGGGAGTAGCAAGAAAGAGATCGGAAAGCGCAATGTATGGGTAAGACAACAAACAGGTGTTACTGACCTTATTGAAAAAATTAAAAGATTGAAATGGAGTTGGGCTGGACATATTGCTAGAAGAGATGATAATAGATGGACAATTGAAATTTTAAACTGGATTCCAAGAGATTGTAAAAGACCCAGAAAGAGACCACATGTGAGATGGATGGATGAAATAAGAAAATGTGCAGGGGTGTTGTGGAGAAGAGAAGCTAAAGATCGGAAAAGATGGATTAAACTTGGAGAGACCTTCATCCTACAGTGGATTGATAATGGTTGATGATGATGATGAAGCTGTAAAATCCTTTGATTTAAATAAATTCTTATTTTAAATTATAATTCAATTAACAAAACATAAAAATACACATAGATACTCAAATGTACATGACCACACAATATAATACAAAGATTATACAGTACAGATATATTTTCTTAAGGCTACTAATTAAATTCACAAGTGTTGGATAGTGGCATAATTACAAATTGTGATTTATCAATAGCATTGCTTCATATTTTTTTTGCCTACTTTCTGAATTCTTAGTTTCATTCTCCCTCATTAACTTTTTTCCTTTGCTTTTTATTTTCCAAAAAATTTGAAAAAGAATAGGAAAGATTGATCTTCCATTTGTAATAATGATGCCACTAACCATCTCCTTATATTAGATGTGACAGTTATATTGTGTGTTTGTGCAACAATATTTTTTCTCTTCAGTATGCAAGTTATATACATGTATGCAACCCTGTGTAAGCAATGCTGGTAAAAGATTCAGAAAATTTCAAGTCAAAATCTATAACTATATCCTAGATTTTTTTTTCTAAATGTAGATACAGGGAATGTTCAAAATCTGCTTGATAAAAAATTTCATGCAATCAGAACTTAGCGTAAATCTTTTTCCAAAAGAAAAAACTTTGATTGAACAAAACATATCATTGAGTGGAAAAAGTTTATATGGTGTTGGATTTCATATGAGATCTAATTCAGTATTTTGTATTCTTGGAATTCCAATATGTATCAATAAAAAAATTTTAATATTTCAAATTGCTTTGCTTAGACATACTTGTGTTCAATTTATCAATACTTATGCTTCAATGTTAATTTCAGACAGTTCATAGAAAAAGAAAACTATTCCTTTTTGCACTCTGTTAAAAAATTAAATTTTTCTTCTCAATATTTTAGTGCACATGATAGGTGTGAACTATTAACTATAAGTCAGTGTTATTGAAAATTCAGAAAATTCAACTGATCAATTATTTCAAACATTTTGTCTAGACAATAAAATCATTATAAAAAATTTGGAATAAGAATGCTAAAAGTAAAAAAAAAAATATGCAAGAGCACTTACAGGCATAGATTACTGGTCAAATCATTAATTAGCATACTGAAAATTTAAAATTATAGTTGCATTAAAAATAATCTACATCTAAAATATATTGTCTTTATTAAATTGCTATTAATTCAAAATTTAAATAGCTGTTTAATATGTTTGTATTTTCAGGATGATCAAGTTAACAATACATAGTATTATCCTAAAGAGTGTGCTGTGGTTATAAGAAAAATCTTAAAAAAAGGATCCAGAATGATCTTCTAACAAACGAGATACCAGCTATTTTTTGCTTGGATGAAAAACATAATGAATGTGAAACTTCATAAACAATGTGTAAATTGAAATGCAAGTTCTTGGACTGAGAAAAAGATTTGAGAATGATTGACAGAAAAAACCCACAAAGAAAATATTGCTATCAGTGTGATCTTGGTCACTTTAAATGATTTTTTTTTTTATATATTGCCCTGAAAAGTTATATCATAATTAAATCAATAGATAATACTTTTATAAGACGATAATATAATGAACAGGTAAAGAGGTTATTTTGATTATAATTTGAATAATGATATAATAATTCAGATGACTGTCTTTAATAATAATAATATATTAATACCTCTGATTTATTTGGATTTGACAAAAATATTCAATTTGATGAAATTAAAACAGCCATTTTTAATCTTAAAAATTAAAGATAGCATGTACTTAAAAAATATGTTTCCAAACTATCGAAATTATTTTAGTAAAATATGTATTAAAAAGTTGAACAACATCTTTGACTCCAGTAATTATTATAAAATATCATTGTTGCTTCCAGTAATAAATATATGATTACTAAAAACTATTTGCTTTAGAAAATATAAAATATTATATACACCAATTTTTATCAAACGATCATAAAAAAATATCAGAAACAAAGGTTTATGTCTTGTTGTGGTTAAAATATTTGACTCAGTAAATTGAAAAGATTTATATTAATATTTGAAATTAGTTTCTATGTAATAAAATGAGAGAAATGATTATAACTACTGGTTTAAAATCTGAGGCATTTTTAAATTTCAGCTGAAGTTATTCAAATATCTAGCTAATTGTTAGTAGTGCCCCTCCTTTTTATTCACAAAGCATAGTGAATCCTGGGATTTGTTTGAAGCAGTATTACAATCTGATTAAGGGGAAAAAATATTTTTTATATAAAAACTTAGTTAAGTTTCTTTCTTGAACTTCGTTTTTAGTTTATAATTGAAATGAATAATGGATTGTTCATTTCACTATATATATATCCCAATCAATAATTAAAATTAACTAATAGAATACCAGCAATCTCTTTTCAAGACAACATTCTCATAACAAATGGTAATTTATTTATTATCAGGATCTAAGATATTAACTAGATCTTGAGTGAAAGCATTTGACTTAAACAGATTGAGATTAAAACTGCCTAGGAGTTTTAAATATACTCCATTAAACAGACCATGAAAAACAGTTTTAAGAAAGATTAATAAATAATTATTTTTACAACCTTTCAAACAAACTACTACTCAAACTTTAAATATAATAAACTATAAGTGCGTAAAACTAATTACTTATATACGTAAATCATATCACCACAGCCAATGCTTAAAATTAATCAATAGAATATCAGTGATCTGTTATCAGTGCAACACTCAGATAATAAATGGAAATCCACTTATTCTTAGGATTTATGATCTTAAATAGATCTTGAGTGCAAGCAATTGAATTGAAGAGACTGAGATTAAAATTGCTTAGAAGTTTTGGTATTGACTGAGGTGATATGATTTACACATGATAACCAATTAACTATGTGCACTTATGATTCATTATATTCAAAGTACTGAGTAGTAGTTTGTTTGAATGGTTATGAAAATGATTATTTATTAAACTACTTTCAAATAGTTTATACTGACCTATTTTGGGGCAGTTTTAATTAACTTCTCCATACAAGGTTTATTGAAGATCTTAAATCCTAAATTATAAATGAATTTTTTTTAGTATCTATATGTTGCCTTGATAACATATTTCTGATATTCTATTGGTTGATTTTAAGCATTTATTGAAGTGATGTGATTTAGATATGAAAACCAATTAGCTATGTACACTTAACACGCACATATAAGCATTCCTGTATATTTTCTTTTTAGACCAAAAATATGTGTTAAAAATTGAGAAGTGCAACATTATTTGAACAAAATAAAAAATTAAGGAAACTTGTAACTATGAATAAAAATCTAAAGTATCATAAAACTTGTATTACTTTGAAATGTATAATTTAAGTATATAGCAAAAAACAATTAAAAACAAAAACTATAATAATCTTAGCTATCAAGAAAAATTCCATCGATCAATTGAGATTATCTTCATTAAACTTTGTGATGTTTATATCAATTTATAATAAATAACAAAAATATCATATGTAATTGCTATATATATAATCAAAATTACACCAAATTCACAACTCAACTAGACTAGCAAGAAAATAAAAATCTAAAATACTATCAATGGTTTCGCTTCTACAAGCACACTTCTCAAATATAAAGAACTACAAAATATTTAAACTAAAAATTACCCACAATTTTACTTACCTCCAATCCATCTTTAATTTTAAAAGAACTTTTAAATAAGTTAACTGCTTCAGAATCATAAATTTTTAATAAGAAAGATTCTTTTTATTTCATTACTCTCAAAAAATATAATCTTAGCTTCAAAATTAATAATGTGGCCTGTATCTTTTACATGGATATATAATGCAGAATTAATACATTTATTTCTAATCCTACTTTAATGTACCTCTATTCTTTCATTTAAATTCAAACTAATCTGACCTATATATACTTACTTACAAAAACAAGGAATAATATACATTACTCCAGAAATAGTATTTCTATCAAAAATTATTTGTGTATTATTTAATAAATTATTCAAAGTAATACACATTTTCCAAGTGATTGGAAATAAGAAAATTGCTTCCAAAAGGGTTATTACATCGAATAATTTATTAAATATAATACAAAAGACATTTTTGATAGAAAGACTATTCTTGGAATAGTGTATATTATTCCTTGTCTTTGTAAATAAAATATTTATAGGTCAGGATAGTTTGAGTTAAATGAAATAATAAAGATACATAAAAGTAGGGTTAGAAATAAGTATATTAGTTCTGCATTATGAATCCATGAAAAAGATGCAGGCCACATTATTAATTTTGATAAAGCTAAAGTTGTCTTTTTTGGGAGTACTGAAATAAAAATAATTAAAAAATCTTTATTATTAAAAATTTATGATTATGAAGCAGTCATCTTATTTAAAAGTTCTTTTAATATTAAGAATGGATCAGAATTCAGTGAAATTATGGGTAATGTTTAGTTTAAATATGTTATTTTGTAGTTCTTTATACTTGAGAGTTTATTTTCTTGGCTAGTCTGTTTGAGTTGTGAAGTTGGTGTAATTTTGATTATTTATTGACTAGTTTAGCTTTATGCTTTTAATGTTTATATACATATAATACATTGAGATTAATACACCAACACTGGTCTATTAAGTAAATAAAATACTCTCAATCAAAAGCACAAGACAAAATATATATATATATATTAATGAGTATACATATACATTAAATAAACAAAAATTGGCAGTTTCTGTTTAAAAGTAGATTTAAATGTCTAAGGTAGAAAGACATTAAGATGAGATAATAGCGCTTGGTAGTTATTATTGAAAATCAATAACTGCCATGTTTATTCTAGTACATTATTATTCTAATATTTTTTCAGTGAGAAAAATATCTTGCATCATTAAAATAAATATTTAAAATAATTTTTTTAAAAAAATATATAAAACATTCCACATGTGAAGTGATTATGTAGTGTATCTTCTAAATATTGAGGTATGCAAATTCCATTGAAAACCACAATGAATATTTGATAGGGTTAAATAGAGTCTTTGCCATAAATTCACATCCAGTTTCAGGCATTGAGATTTTTGTCACCAAAAAAAAAAATTTACACATAATAATCCATATCATGTTCAATATATGAATTAAATTGATTAGGAAGCTTTTTACAGTAAAAATCAGACACAAGAAATCTGAATTGGTTAAAATAGTCATATCATTAAACAAACATCCTTGTTTTCTTATCTAAATAAGTCAAATGACATCAAAGAAAAATATAAGCAATGTCACTACATACATTTTAGTGGAAACTGAAAAATAAACTGAACAATTTTTTATAGGAAAACTTGCAGCATATAAAGATTATAATAAAATGAGTTCACCAGAAAAAACTTTATATATATATATAGTTGAAGAAGAAATTGTTTAGAACTTAAAACTTTGACACACTATTTAAAAAAAATTTCAGGTTGTTAAACAGAATAGTTGGAAACTTTCTTATATATTAACTCACATAGTACTCTATGCTTACCAATTGATTTTCATTAAATATCATTTGTACATTAAAATTTTTAAAATTCTTACTTCAGTTTGTAAAAAAGTAGACTAACCTACTGATACATTTCTCCATTTTCCAGATATTTCTATCTTAGTCACTGTGCAATCACATATTGCCAACTTCTGATGACTTTAACCTCAATATTCTAAAAAGAATTGCCCTTAAATGAGAACTTTGAAATAGTATCTATGTGTCTATAAAAAAATAATAAAATAACTTTGATTCAGCCATATAAAATATTTATTTGCAAAAAAAGGTAATGCATCAAAAAATAAATATGTATTTCAGATATTTTACAATTAAATCAATCAATGTTAGACTTCTTATCTATATTTAATGGGAAAAATGTATTACTTATTTAGTCATTATAAATAAATCAATTTATTTATATATTTCAAATTGTAATTCCACTAGAGAAGTGTTCCAGTAGTTTACTGTTTTATCACTTTTGACTATTTCACATTTGTGGACATTCAAATAAATAAATCATTTCAGTTGTGTATCTTGACTGTTTTAAACTTATGTATTTAGGTTTGCCTATTAGATAACTCATTTATTTTAGTTAATAATTTATTTCAATGCAACAATTTCCTAATTTTATATGTTAGAATAAGTAATTTGTGAATAATTTATTTATTTATAAATAAATGATATGGATTGAGTATTTCAACTATTTCAAATTTCTGTTTTTGATTCAATTGTGTATACATAGGTACTTGATTACTTTTTAGGCAGTTTTTTTTTACCGTTTTTTTTTTTTTTTTTTTAGAAACAAAGCATATAAAATAATGCTAGGAGAAAATAAAAATTAACTTAAATTTTTTGTAACTGTAATTAATTTCATATATAGTGAATTTGGAAACTTATCTCCCAGTTTGGCTCATAAGATATCTCATAATTGAGCATACTTTTTTTTTTCTAAATTTTTTGGCTGTAAAATAACTTCCATATTTTTTTAATTTCATAATGGCAATAAAATTTTATTATGAGTTTAATAATGCCTATATACCTTGGGTTTTATATAAAATGCTTACATAGAATAGCATTCAGAAAGGGTTTATCCCAAAATTCTGAGCAGTAATAAAATAAAAGCAAATGATTTCAATATAATGTAATTTATTTATCTTAAATAAACATATCGAATAATAAAGTCATATTTGAAATCAGCTTAAAAATTTATCGATTGGTTCCTACAAATCAGCTTCAATATTTCAATAAATGAATACTAATGAAGCTATAATGTTTGTGTGAACTATCATAATGTTTTAAACCATCATCATCATTATCATCAACCATTATCAATCCACTGCAGGATGAAGGTCTCTCCAAGTTCAATCCATCTCCAATCTTTAGCTTCTCTTCTCCACATCACCCCCGCACACTTTCTTATTTCATCCATCCATCTAACATGTAGTCTCTTTCTGGGTCTTTTACAATCTCTTGGAACCCAGTTTAAGATTTCAATTGTCCATCTATTCTTCTTGTTATTCCCAACATGTATCTCTCCATACTTTTTGGGATGGTCTGAAGTCTCTGTATTGCTCTTCTACTGTCCGGGTTCCAGTCTCAGATCCATAAGTAAGAACTGTTAAAACACATTTGTTAAAAAACTTCCTTTTCAAAGACATAGGCATATTTCATTTTAGCATCAAGTTATTTCTACCAAAAGCACTCTGACCAAGTTTAATTCTTATGATTAATTTCATCCATTATGCTTCTTCTAACTCATCATAATCAATCTTTATTTTTATATTTTGAGAAAATCGATTAAACATTACTTTAGTCTTTTTAACATTTATCTTTAATCCTACTTTCAGACTTTCATCTGATAACTCCTGCAACATTTTCTGCAACTCTAAAGCATTATTTGCAAAAACAATTACACCATCTGCAAAATCGAAATGACTTAAATAATCTCCATTTACATTCACTCCTTTAGCTTCCCATTTTAATCCACAAAATACTTTGCAGCAGCACTGCTGTAAAAAAGTTTTGGAGATATGGAGTCACCCTGTCTTACACCCTTATAGCTTCGTCATTTCAGTCACAGTAACAAATTATCAATATATTAACAAAAGTGCTTAACAAAGCAGTCCGTATATGACGTTTAGTTATATATATAATACAAACAAATTTTAGAAATTACGGTTTAAAAATTTCAAATTTAAAAATATAATCATCAACTGAAAAATAGAATTTATTACATTGAAATTTAGATAATAAAAAAATAGTTTCTCTAAGGATCAATTTCAAAGAAAGTACTAATTTGTAACATTAAAAGACTTAAGTTACAGGAAAAACAACATTTTATTATGTTAACAAGCATGGTGAGATATTGGAAGCTTTAAGAACTATTCTCTTCTACAAACTATTAACTGACCCAGAGTGGCTTTTAAAAAGAAGATTTATTTTAATCAAAAGCAATAAATCCATTTATTTCCATCGGTAATATTATATCATTTATTCCACATCAAATACTTCCTCAAATCGTTCTAGCTTGAAAAAAAATATTTTGACAGTGTTTTAAGTTGTTTATAGTTCTCATCAGTTACGTCAATCAAGTAAAACAATGTTTTAATAAATATAATTAATTTAAAAATATACCATATAATTTAGAATTATTTTAAAGCTGTTATAATTTTTAAATTTTTAAAATTGTTAAATTCATTTAAAAAAAAACCATACATATAGATATAATACGGACAAAGCAGCAGTCATAATATTCATATCCCCCCCCCCCCCTTAAAAAAATCCGTAAAGTAAAACACATTATTCACCCTCGGGTTAGAAAGAATTAAATTTCCATTTTCCAAACTATATTGACCGACTAACTAGAATAGATAAATTGCCTAAAAAAAAAAAACCAAAAAACAAAACTGTTTGGAAACTGACAAATATTTATATTTTATCAGCCTGAAATTAAATCCCAGATCATATGCAAGTCAGATGGATGCAACATATTTAATTAATATATATATTAAGAGTTAATCCATATATACACAGATATATATATATCTGATATAACTCTTTCAGGCCTTTGATAATTTTCACTATATAAAATGTACTTAATATTAAAAGAACAGTAACAAAGATGATTTTTTAAAAAGATAATTTAAAAAAAGTTTATAATTTTTTTGTTTAATCAAAATGTTAATAAGTTGTTCTATAAATGATACATTATTCACATATGCATATTATTATATTTTTTAATTTTTTGATACGCTTTTTAAAAGGCTCTAAAGGTGAGATTTTACTTATAATAAAAAAAATTCATATATTTTTTGTTTTATTACATATATTATCAAATTAATAACTGACTCAATGGGAAAGTCTAAAATGGAGTTGGTTAATCATGTTGTTAAAAAAGATTAAACAATTAAACAGCTGAAATACACATAATAACTGAATTAATTAAGAAGTTTGTTAAAATGATGTGGAGATAAGAAACTTTTAGCTAGAGAAGCCAGACTAATTTTAGATCTTCATCTTGAAATGGATTGATAATGGTTGAAAACCATTATGATGATAACTGTTTTCATAATATCATAAATACATAAAAGAACACAAAATATTTTGACTGTATTAAAATTAAAAATAAATAAATAATGAGATACAAGTTATTGATCAATTTTAATTAGATTATTATGTTTCTGTCTAAGGATGAAATGGAAGTATGTTTTATTTCACGAGAACACCATAATAGAACTTTATATTACTTTATAAAATTAAACTGGTCTGTAGCTATTGTGTTTCTGTTATGTATCAAAATTATTATATTTTATAAGAAATTTATCTTGAAAGTAACATGTTCACTCTTTGAAAGGTTGTATTATCTATTTATAGCTCATATATTGAATTAATATGTTACAGTATTTATTTACAGATATGTTAAGATTAAAGAGTCTCAAGGGATAAAATTTAAAGTATTGGCCTAAGGTCAACCAAAGCAGTCCAGTTGTAAGTAAGTTTTAAAAATTATTTCAGCTTGCTCCTGGTTTATTGTCAACATGACGAGTTATTCAATATTGGCCATCAAGCTATTCTTTTTTTTCCATATGTCATAGCATCGGCCGGGACGCGAACTCACAACGTTGCAACAACTACTGCTTGCATGGTGCTGCGATCCTCTCGGCTAACAACGCAAGACATCAAGCTATTCTTATTGAAAAATAACAAATGGTTTTAAAATATATAAAGTATTTTGGGGCCTAGTTTAGGATGTTCTTTATTTTATCAAGCTATTCTTATTTGAAAAATAAAGAACATCCTAAACTAGGCCCCAAAATAGCAATTTATATATTGGGTTTAACAATTACCATTTGTTACTTACTATGTTCAAAATTATATCTTGAACAAATGAAAGAAACCTAATACTAAAACCTATGTCAAACTCTGCTATGAGTTTATATAAATAAAAAGTAAGAAACAAAGTAGTTATAGCAATTAATTGAAACAAAAGAAATGATTAATATTATTCCTTTACATAAAAATACTAATGAAATCTTTTTGACAGCAGATAAAACATTTAAAAATATGAAATTTGAAATATGCTGACAGATATCAGATTCAATAATGTTTAGGCTATTAGATTTATACATTTATAAAGTTTTTACTATTATTTGTTTAGACTCTTTATTTTCAGTTTTTCTTTGTAGTTATTTCTGAAAATGGCCAATTAGATTTGGACATACATTATCTTTTGCAATTAAAAAATGATGGTAATTTGCTATTACAATTTTTTATACATATTGAAGATTATGTTGAGTTTCAATCACCCATTAAGATAAATAAACATATATCAAAATTGATATATTTATTAATAATCTAACCTTCATTGGCATAACTTCATTAAATACAAATCCTAATAATAATTATTTTCTCTTCAATTCCCATGCTACAATTATAGAATTTGACAGGTTGAAGACAGATAAACTGAAATAATGAAAACTTTTTTAACTTGACAAATTTAAGTAAAACAGAATATTGGAACTTCACCAGACCCTATATATACACAAAATATGATATATTTTAATAATTTCCAATTCAGATTGATTAATGTGACTCCATTAATATTTTGGAAAATCATGTCCAGTCAAACTTTTTGCAGGATTTGAAAAATAAAAAAAAGGCCTCAAGAAGTCAATTTCTTGTGCAGTAATTTTTCGGTTGTTTAGTTTCTTAGTTGAACATCCTAATAGATGATCTTGATTTGAGTTGTGAAATAGGGAATAAAAATATATTATAATAAGTAGTAAGTTTTATTTATTTCTTAGCTTTTTATACTTTTCTATGAGCAACTTATCTTACTAATATCTGGTGAAGAGATATATAAACATACGAAAGGGGAGAGAAGTTGAAAGTATTAACAGTATTTATTGTGGTTACATATTCAATGTTTAGTGATAAGAACAGCATATAGCAGTAGAATAAGCTAATATTAAACAAATTATTCTTAAAATATTTGCATCATAACACTAACAAGCTTTCTGAGGAAATTGCTTTTAGAAATTATTTCAGATCTAACCTTTGGTAGCTAAAAAATATAAGTTAAGCTATAATCTAAGGATGCTTCTAAGTAGCATGATGAAAGGGTGTTTACAAAAAATTATACTAGTTTATAAAATATTTACCATTATTTAGATGGAAAGTTGAACTCATATTTTCAGGATTAGAAAACAATTCCCAATCTTTGATATAAAATTTATAAACTTTTCATTATCCCTATTAACAGAATTTTCTATTTGTGCAAAAGATCTCATTAAGAAAAATGAAGTATCATAGCATAGATAAATTTTCTGCATCAAGGAAAGAACTGAACTAAATTAAAGTTTATTCAGTAAAATGTTATGTTTACAATAACTATCATTTAATGTTCCTCACATTTTTTTTATTGGGGGGCATTAAATCAAATTTTTAAAAACATAAAAAAAAATTTGTTACAAGCTGAAGTTAAATCAACAAATGTAGCATCATAAAGTGATAGCTGTTTTGTATATGAATAGTTAAAAATAGAATTTATTCGCAGACGTTTTATCTTGTTGTAAATATAATTTATTCTAGGAAATACATAATAATAATATTGAACAATAATTTTTCTAGAAAAATGTTGATAAATAATTTTGCTAGTCATACTTAGGTTTAGATCTCAATTTTTTTTAGAAAAGCTTAAAAAGCACATTATTTCACTAATATCTATTAATGATTTTAAAATATTTAAATAAGCAAAACATTTTGAAATAAAAGTTAATCCTATTTTAATGATTTCTAGTTTTGATAATATTGGACTCAAGTTTGTATATAAAACTGTCAATATCATTAACAATAACAATAAAGGTTCTTTTAAAGATATTTCCATACTTACTAAAGCCGAATTAAAGGAATCAAACCTTTTTACTGGATCTTCTAAAGTCCATGATCTCGCTTCACCTTTTTTTTTTTCTACCATCATCAAGAGATTTTATATATTTATTGGAAATTTCTGAATCTTTAAAAGATGAATTTTGATTGTAAAGATCATTACTGATTTCATCCAAATCTGGAATGAATTGCCTCAGTATTGTTTAGGAATGGATCATTTGGCTACTATAGTTATGTATTTATTAAATCTATTACAGTGAAAAGAAATAGGTAAAAGTCTGTTACTATTCCTTTCAAGATTTACAAATTATTAATTCCATCTAGCTTTTATTAAATTCTATTTTGAGACTGAATGGCTTTGAATTGGTTAATTTCAGAGTAATAAAATATGATTTAGATTGGTTACTATAAAAAAAAAGACTTAATATTAACATATTAGAATGCAATAATTAAGGATAGTCTCTGAGTTTTATCTGAATGAAAATAAAGTTTCTTTTATTTTTTTGGAGTCAATAAATGTCTGCATGAGTTTTAAAAGTATCCATCTTAAAGTTGAGAATTTATCTTTTTCTCAGTTACATATCCCAAAAGACTGCTATGAGATTTAAAATCTCTATGGATATAAGATATAGGCAGATTCACAAAAGAAAACTCAATGTTAAGGAGTGTGTAAAAATTGTTTATATAAAATTATTTATTTGAATGTTTATTACTATATCATTTAAATTATTTTTAATGGAGCTTGTTTTCTTTGCTACAAGCTATGTACAATATACATTCAGTCAAGAATTAATGTAAAACCATGGATTACATTATTAGAGGGATATAAAAGTCTCCTGGAATGCAGTTGTATACACAAGATTTTCATTTTTGATTTTTTAAGTTCTCAATATTTACCTTAAGTAATCTTATTGCTTTTCTTATGTTTTAAAAAAGATTAAATTATCAAACTCACTTCCTGTTTTGTTTGACAGCTCCTATTTGCCATTTGGGTTAAATTTGCAATATTTTATTTTAAAATTACACCTTTATTCTATTTACCATATTTCCAAAATTTTTGATTTATTTGTTACATATATACGTTTACATACAAAAAATATTCTTAAAAGTAAGATTTCAATTTTTAAGTATAGAAAAAAAACATAAACTAAAATACAGAATCAGAACAATAGCAGAACAATAACAACACTAGGACATTTCACTATCACCAATAAAAAAAATGTTTTTTAAACAAAAGATTTATTAGTAAACTCTCTAAAATCCAAAAAAATTATTGTTAAGATGTTATAGAGCAATGAAATTCTTTTTTTAAAAATTTACAATTTCATTTATAATTATTAATATATCATAAAAATAATATTGCTATGATAATAATAAAGACATTCCATCTTCAGTCAATCATAACTCATTGTTTAACATTATTAAAATTCTCTTGTCTTGTTTCAAATGAAACATTTTTGAATAAAGTCAGTTTAATCTTAATGTTTGTTTTAAAATAAAAATTTCTAAAATATTTTGTAAAAATAATCATGAATATGTAAATAAACTATGGAAAATATATAGTTTTTCTTTCTTTAATAATATAAAAGATACTATTTACAAGTATTTTTTCACAAAGGGCTCTCAAAGCTTAAAAACAAATAATCTACCAATGAGCAATATTGTTGGTTTATTTGTATTAAAACTCTTATGATTTGAAATACTTCTTTCAATATGTAATTAAAATGAACTCTTAATATATATTATTATAGATGGATGTGTGAAAATATTTTGGTATAAAATATTTAAAATAGTTGGCATTAAGCTTATTTTTAATTAGTGTAGAATAGGAATCCAAGACATAACATTTTAGATCCAGATAAATAATGAAAAATATTAAAATAAAACATTTCATGATACAAATTCTTATCATAAAGTCTAAAGTAAATCATAGCTTAAGAAAGTTTATAAGATACAGTTATAATGTGTATAATTTGTATGTGAAAGGGCAATAAAAAAACCTTTATAAATACAAAATTGTCTTTATTTTTTTAATGATTAACAGCCATAAAATATTAAATCATGTATTGTGTAACAAAGCAATCTTCATACATGTATGCTTGCACATGTTAACAAGATGCTGCTGATGACAAACTATTTCTGATAATGATAAAGTCTAAAGAGATCTGGTTGGAAAGAGAAATTACTTATTATATTTGTATACATTCCCCTCCTCATCATTTTTAATCATTATCAATCCAGTGCAGAATGAAAATATCTACTAGTTTAATCCAATTTCTCCAATTCAGAGCCTCTTTTCTCTGCATTACACCAGTAAACTTTCTTATTAATGAAATGTCTCAAATGTGGTCCTAAATCTTTTACAATCTTTTGATCCAATTTAAGACTAACCATATGTCCAACCTGATGCCATTCCAGCCTCTTAATTTTTTCAATGAGATCAATGATAATTTTTCATTCTCTCATCATATATTTCATAGCCTATCTCTGTTTGTTATACTTAACATATATATCTCCCCATATATTTTTGAATAAGTCTCCAAAATGGTATTTGTTAAATGTTCAAGTTTCAGATCCATAAGTAAGTATTGGTAACATTTACTGTATCTATTAAAAACTTTCATTTTCAATACATAAGTATATTTCCTTTTAATTTCTAAGTTATTTCATCAAAAACACTCATCCAAGTTTAATTTTATTCTTACTTTCATCCATTATGTTTCTATCTGTATTAATAATCTTACCAAACTATTTGTAATTGTTAATTTCTTTTAATTCATAATTATTAATGTTTATTTTCTTATGAGAAAATCCATTAAATATTACTTTAGTCTTTGCATTTATCTTTAGTATTATTTTTTTATGTTCATTTGATAACTTTTGCAACATTTCCTAAAGTTCTGAAGCATTATACTAAAAAATATCCACATCATCTAAAAAATTTAAAAGACTTAAACAATCTCCATTTACTTTTATTCTAACAGGCAAAACTCTCCATATGTATTGCGACTCAGTGCAAGCCAGAATAATCAATGGATGCCAGAAGGCTTGTGAATAAAATCCCAATCTAGTGCCTACTCATCCAATATCCCCAGACTAGTTTCTGGCTTGTGGCCTTTGTCAGTGAGGATCCTTGGATCTGAGAGCACTGCACCTAGATCTTAGGATCTAATGCAACCCTCCAGCAGCCATTTTTTTATGTCTATTCAACTACAAAACCACAAGTCTTAAATTGAAAACACTATAATATTTTCAATCCAAGCTCATTAGCTTATATAGGCTTAAAATCAATCCTGCCTAATAGGATAGTGGTGGCTATGGTTATTAAAGAACCAAAGACACCAAAATGAATAGGTACTGAACTGAGTTCAGACCAATATGACTATATAAGCTAATGAGCTTGGATTTGAAAATATTATAGTGTTTTCAAATTAAGACCTCATAGTTTTGTAGTTAAGCAGAGATAAAAGGTGGCTGCTGGATGGTTGCATTAAATCCTAAGATCTAGGTGCAGTGCTCTCAGATCCAAGGCTCCTCACAGATGAAGGCCACAAGCCAGAAACTAGTCTGGGGATATTTGATGAGTAGGCATTAGATGGGGATTTTATGCACAAGCCTTCTGGAATCCATTGATTACTCTGGCTTGCACAGAGTGGTAATACATATGGAGAGTTTTGCCTGTTTTAATAACAGTTACAAGCAAGCATAAGAAATGGTAATCATGTGATGCTTATTGGCTTACTTTTATTCTCTTATACTCCAACATTTTAATATGCAAAAATATCCTTATTAATGTTAATCTTCTTAATGTGACAATGTAATCTAATCATGAATGTTGTATTTTAATAAGTGTTGTTCATAATTTTCATAATATCTCAGATCTATATCTTGATGGTTCAAAGCTGTAATATAAAATCAAATGACTTTTCATAATCCCAAATCTAAAGTGTACTAGCAACTCATATTCACTAGACATTTCTATAATTTCTCTCAATACTTGAGTACAACATACTCTCATCACTTGAATACAACATACTGCACTAAAATCATTTTTAAATCCAGCATGTTCTTTTGTTCAGTTTGAATCCAAAGTTTATTGTAGATGCATTGTAATTATCTTGATAATGACTTTATATAGAATGGGTAAAAAAATGTTAGATCTGTAATTTCTAATATCTTCTTTATTATCGTTCTTAAATTCCAATATTATCAATATATTATTCCAATCATCTGATATATATTTATATTTAGTCATTTGTTATATAGTTTTACCAACAATTTTTCTTACTTCTTCATCATTTTCTGGATTTTTCTCTTTTCTTCATAGATTTAATTGTACGTCTATGCTCTTCATCTATATAATGCTTGAAAATTCAGATGTAGCAATTGTATTGATTTTTTTATTTTGTTCTTTATTACCTATATAATCTTTTGTAGAAGTTTTCTACACATTTCATGATGATATCTCTGTTTTTAGTAATAGTTTAATATTTTTATTATTATTGCAAAAATAACTTTTCTTCCAATACAAAATGTATTGAATCATATTTTTGAAACTTTTATTCTCTGCTATATCTTTCTTTGCCAATGCACAATTATATTTTTTTTATAATATTATTAACTCTTTTTTTTTTTTTTTTGATAATTTTACAAAACTTTAAATATTCAATTCTTGCAATTTTTAATAAAGTATCGTTTATCTTCTTACTAATTTCAGTTAAATCTGAACCATCTTTAAAATTTGTTAATATTTTAAAATGATTTGCAAATTCTAATTAAAATTCTTTGTAATTTTTCTGATGATTAGAAATATCAACGGTTAATCCTGATTTTCTTAGTAGTTTTCATATCTTTAGTTTTGCATTAACATGTTTCTTACATCTCATTTCTTACTGATTTCAGTTAAATCTGAACCATCTTCAAAATTTGTTAATATTTTTAAATGATTTGCAAATTCTAATTGAAATTCTTTGTAATTTTTCTGACGATAAGGAATATCAACTGTTAATCCTGATTTTCTTAGCAGTTTTCATATCTTTAGTTTTGCATTAACACATTTCTTACATCTCACTAAGTGATAATCATTTCTTGTATTGAAACTATTAATAACATTATAATCTTGACAAACATATTTTATCTTAGTCAAAATATAACCCAATTCTGTTGTGCCTTCATATGAATGCTTCCATATCCATTTTGTTTAGAATTTTTATCAAAAAAAAAAAAAGAATTTGAAATATACAGATTTCCCCCCTCCTCACTCACTTCTATTACTATAATCAAATTTATCCATAACATTGCCATCTTTCAAATGCTTACCAGTTCTACCATTAAGTCTCCTATGAATTTTAAAAATATTTGGTCTGATTAAAAATATTTTGTATATCCACATAAAAGTCATATTCATGCCAATACAAAGTTGTTAAGCATAAACTTGAATTATCTGCATTTAGTATCTTCCATTAATTTGAATAACTAATTATGCCATTCTGTCTGATACATCATCAATCTCTACAATACTGTTCTTCCCCTTTTAATTATAATGAATGATACTCCACTTGCATTTCCAATGTTTGTGTCTTTGTAGTACAATATATGTCCATTTTTAAATCATCATCTTTTCTTCTACCATCACAAAATCCTAGTTAATACCAGAGAATCCTTCTTCCAATTCATGTAATGTTCCTTAAGTTGAAGATGATGGTAGCTTTGGTCCACAATCAGAAGATTCTTAACGCCCTCCACCTTCAACAGTCCATTGCAGCTTGGCTGATGAGTTCATAATATTGTGAAAACAATGGCCATAACTTAATTTTGTCTATCACGATTGTAAATATCGAATTTAAAAATTATTTATGGACACTAATGTTGCATTCAAAAAACGCAACATGTTTTAGTTGAAAATTATCAGGCTATTAAGAAGAAAGACATTTTTAGTCTTAAACTCAGAGATAAAAAACAATAATCTTACCATATGAACTGATTGATGTGGGTGAGCAGCTCATTCAAGTTTACTATATGAATAACCACATAGTAATAATAGCTGCAATGATAAAAACATATGGAGTGGACCCTAGAGATTTGCCCTGCTTGGTTCCTTTAGGCCTCGAAGAGGAATAAAAGAGCTCTCGGTTATCAATAGTCTTTTTGGCAATCACATATATAGCTAGCTATTTATATAAGTCACAGTTTATTAAATTATTACTCTTATTTATTTTATTCCAGCCAGTTATAATTAGTTAAGTAATTTTGCTAAGAGATAACATGATTAAATTTTTAAAATTAATCTAATTTATATTATTACGAATATCTTTGTTCAGAAATATTTCGTAGTAAATTTAATATATGTCTAAATAAAAACTAAAAAAAAAAAAATCCATTAGAAAAGAAATTCAAAACTCAAATATATTCAATACAGTATCTTTAAAAAGTGCAATTACATTTTCCCGAGTTGTTACTTATATTGGGTTTTTGAATCATGAGAAATTTTTATTTGCTTATGTAATATTTGCTTATTTTCTTTTACATTTTTCAGACATTCTATTTTAAAAGAAAAATATAATTAAAATATGCAATAATATTTTACATAAATGATAAGAAAGAAGATGGGTATTATTAAAACACACACATATATATTTCTTCTTATCGAAAAAAGAATAACGGGGGGGGGGGATTTTTTTTACAGATAGAGAAATTACTCGAGATATGTTGTAGAAAGCTATAAAAGATAAAGATAAAAATGAAGAAAAAAAAGGGAAAATAAAATTATGAATAACCAAGGTTACCGACACTAAGCCTTAATATCTGCATTAATAGCAGTAATAAACTTTACACCGAATGTAAATTAGCAAAACCACCAGATTAATTTCTAGATAAAGAATCATATGCTGCTTTATTGGGTATTACAATAATGTTGCCAACGTGTTAAAAGTATTTCCAGTATAATCAAAACCATTAAAGTATATAATTATGGATTTAGTGTCAGAAAAGATATGCAGGCTGGTTTAAATTGAAATCTTAGCATGTTGAAACTTTAGCTCCATTGACATAATAGAATGAAAGTTTCTTACCCATGAAGACCAATAGCCAGATACTAGTCAAAGAATTTGCCTTAATTACCAGCTGGTGGTATTCATTAATTATTCTAGAGTAGAATAAAGTATAGTAAATTATTGCAGGTAACAAGTCAAGCATTGGTGGTCGAGAGGTCAGCGACTGCTGCTTTACAAGCAGTTGTCCTGGGTTAATGGGTTCGCTTCCCGGCTGATGCTCTGACACATGAGAAAAAAAAAGTCTATTATTTAATAAAACGAATTTTTAATTAATAAGTGTATTTTCAAAGTAGAATGGGTTTAAAAGCACCTTTCTAATTTATTTCACTAAACATAAGGTTTTTAGTACTCTAAGAAATGGTTTTTTGAAATTTTTATTAATTTATTTTTAAAATAATAATTATCATAATTAATTTTATTGTTTAATCATAAAATAGCATATTAAAAGTCTTAAAGATACTATTAAATGTGATATATTGAACTATTTCCATAATCTATATGAGTGAATGTTGAATGTACAGAAAATTTTTTAAACGTTAAACTTTTCAAACACAAACAACTTGTTAGTAATAACACACAATCACAAGTTGTTTGTATTTGAAAAGTTTATATAAAGTTTAAAAAATTGTCTGTACATTCAACATTCACTCATAGATGATGGAAATAGTCCAACAGATCGCATCTAATAATATATCACCATCACAAACTTTCAGGCAAATATTAAAGATACTATATATGATAGAATACTTTTTTTAAATGTTCAAATTGCAAAATAAGGCTGTCAATGAAGAGTTAAGTTTATTTCATTCTATGTTTGTTTAACCTTTTTAATATTTAGATTAATAAAGAATACTTATACTTTGTGTAGATAATTTTGATGTTTCTTTGTTAGTTGATAAAGATGTCATTGGATATAAAAATATTAAAAAGTATTTTTGTGTAAAAATAGATTCTGACAATTTGTATTATAATAAAAAAAAATAGTAATAATTAAAAATATTTAGGAATATTATTTAATCAAAAAATACTTATGAACTAAAAAAAAAATATTACTAACAAGAATGTCAGCAAAACATTATCTGACTTTTTGCTTATATTTATCAAATGCTTTTATGAGCAGTATTTCACTTCATTTTACTCTATTAAAGAACTATTTATTCCAAACTTGAGTAATTTATGAACATTACATAGTAGTGCTGCACTCACACCTCAAACTAATTTTTAACTATTGGGCTTCATCAATAAGAATCTTGGGATTTACAGCTAGAAATCCTCCAGCCATCTTTAATTTGTTTGTAATATCAAGCAAATAGCTTAAAATATAAAATCAGCCCAGTATTTTGAACCAAATAATAATTTAAAAAAAAAAAGAAATTCAGGCTAGTAGTTAGATAATATAAAAAACTTAAAGATGATTGTTGCATGAATACAATTCCAAAGCTCCTCCTGATAAATAGCAAACAATCAAACACTTGTTTAGAATATTGATTTAACATTTTAATCTAATGTTATAGTTTAAATAGGTGCATCTGGAATATATATATATAAAAGATTAATGCTTTTAAAAAATAGTAACATATTGTAGAAATGGAGTGTTTTGGAAATAATATTTTATATAAATTATTAATCAAAGATATTTTAATATACAAAATTAAAATTTGCAGAATAAGTGCAATAAATAAAGTTAAACTAGTAATTCAAAGGATAAATTTGGTTAAAACATATTGCTTGAATTTATTTTATACATTTACAATACTATTGCTTTTTTACTACATACTAGGAGGCATGCCTCCCCCTTTTACTTTTAGTGCGTAATCTCTCAGGGCTTGCTCCACTTGCTTACAATCTTTTGATGGGGATTATGGAAAAATATTTCTTTCTAACACTTCTTTCCATACAATACATTTAGAGTGTTTTTAAAATTCTAACAATATTACATTAAAGTTTAATAAAATTAGAAAAGAATAACAATAAACATATATATGTTGGATGTAAATTTCTCCCAATTTAACGTGTTACATAAAATCGTCACTTAAGACTTTTTGCACAACTTCTTAAAGTAGATGTGTACACCTGGGTCTCTTTTTACGCGGACTTACTTAACATGATTTTGAAGTTACGCGATTCCATGTTTCACTGGAAGTCGAACTCCGATAATGCACTATTACTTTAAATAATAAATTTCGCGTATATTGAAAGTAATAGCATATTATTGGAATTTGACTTTCATCTTAGTAATTTCAATATTTTCAGTGCTTTATAATAGTAAGATTTTATGCAATAATGAAATTAAAATCATGATTTCCACATTTTATGTATACACACATTAAATTTTACAAGATTATAATGTAAATTTTTTCAAACATGGTGCGTGTTAATTTTGCATTTTAAATCACATTCTGTTTTTACTTTTTAAAAAAGAACATAATCAATTATTAATCATTTAGTGTCCGCAAGTTTATTTTTAATCAGTAATAGCAGTGAGCACAATTAAAATTGAAAATTAAAAAATTAAAGACAAAATAAGAATTTAATTTTTAGTTGTTAGATTAATTATTAATTACGTTATTACCAGAAAACCATTAACAACATGAGAGTGATGTTGGCGCTAGTTGTATTTTCTCATGTGAAGAATCTGAGATTTTTTTACCAGTTTGCAAACGAACCTGTTTATCGGCAAATCGTGATAATAATTAAAATGTGTATAAAAGAAATGTAAATTACTGTAAATTATGCATAAAATATATTGTTTTGAATAAAATTAAATATTATAGTTAAAAAAAGTTTGTCTTGTATCAATTTTTATCAAATTTGAAATTTTTTATTAGTCATATTTTATTTCCTTTTTTTTTTTTGCATGAATTTTAAAGTAATTTTACGTTGGTGCTTTGCTTTTACACGATTTTTGAAAAATCTCAGTCCATATCCCCCCTTTTTCAAGGTAAGTTACGTCTACTTTTGCGCGATTTCGTTTGCACCTGTTTTCTGAGGAACCTATCTACCGCGTAAAACAAGACCCAGGGGTATTTCTAAATTCTATTTCTGAAAGCAGATCATTTATTGCCAAAAAAAAAAAAGCAATATTGAAAGAATGTAGTAGTAAAGAGTCTATTATCAAAGCTTTCAAATAATTTTTTTCAAAACACACAAAAAATGCTGAAACATTCAAATATCCTAATCTTTTCCCAACTTTCAACCATGATCTAATGAATTACATAAAACCATCATTTCTATCATCTACATAAAGAATCGAGTTAAAAAACATTTAATTTTAAAAAATTAAAAACAAAACTATATAAGTTATATTTATGTATTTTAACAAAAGCTATAAAATCACTTATAAAATTAAGTTCTATTTTTCCCATGTTAAATACATCTGCATTAATTATTTCATAAAATGCCACTTTATTATTTTTTCTTTAACATATATTTAATTGGGCTAGAGCAAGTTTACTGTTAAATACTTTTTAATACTTTTCCAGAATACCGTATTTAGTTTCAGTACTAATTTATTATTTCTAATATATACAGTGATGTCTAGCCAACATACAAGGTTTACATTGTTGTTCTAACTATCTTGTTATTTCCACTTGGAGTTCTGTTGAGTCTATGTTGTGCAAGATGGTGTGAACATTAAAACTTTCACATATTTGTTATCTGATTGTTACCCCCCCTTGTTTTTAGTTTGGCATATTGTATAGTGACCAAGAGTCCTCAAATGCTTTTGATGATGCCAGGAGTTGGTCTCTCTTCTGGATTTTAATCGTTTTGGAAAAAAGCTGTGTTATAAGAGGATGTGAGTGTTCCATGATTAGTTTACAGCGTGTAACCCATACAGCATAGTTCACAAATATTGAGAGATGTATTATTGGGTAGGTTTTAGTATTGATACTATCCTTCAGGGATGAGATCAGTTGGGAATCTATCTTGGTGTTGGCCGTTCATGCAAATGCTGCAAGTAGGGTCTATGTTGTTGTAGCCTTGTTTGTAAATGAGGAAGTGATTTGTAGGTAGTCCATTAATTTGTATTGAATGAGAAAATCTAGGTATTTGGCCTCTAGACTCCATCTTTTAAAGTTGGATACCAGTTTCTTCTGATTATTGTAATAAAGGGTGTTGATTATAGGATGTAAGATTGTGTGTGCTTGCTATAATGAGATTTTTAGAATTGAATGTGGAGTCCGTTACTGGGCAGTGCTGTTTGATAAAACTTGTGAGTCTAGTGATCCATGTTTGTCTGCCTGGTGGGGGTCAGTCAGTGGGTGTTACCTTTTGAAGCAGAGCTTTTTGGAGAATTGTTAAAACTGTATGATGCTACCAAGTTGTGTATGACGTTGTGGGTTTTTTGGTAAATCAATGTCTGAATGGAGTGAAAAGCAAGACCATTTAGCTTTCTTGGTCGCTGAGTGCCTTTGAGGCTGATCACAATCATTTTGCCTCTCCAGAAAAGCCTGGAACACAATCCATTTATTTTATTTATGAAACTCTTATTGAATTTGATAAATGGAAGAAAGTATGATATTTTTTGCATCACATACATGTTAATTAGTGCTACCTTGCCAGGGAGGGAAAGGTAGACTTGTGACAAGGAAGTGATGAATTTATTAGTTGTTTCCAGGATGTTATCCTGAACCTCTTTGGAAATTGCTGTGGAAGATTTGAAGATGGAAAACCCAAGATATATCTGTGACTTGGCAGAGAAGAGGGTGTTGATATTCCTTCCTGAACTAATTTTCCAGCAGGCAGACTTTCTGGGATTGAATTGCAGCCTGTATTTATATGTATAGCGGTTTAATATTGTTTGTAGCAGAGGAATATGTTTTCTTGATGGTAGGATTATCATTACATCATCCATGCAAGCAAATGGGTTGAATTCTTTATTTAAATTGGGTATAAAGAGACCTGGTAGATTTTTTCCCAAATCCATCAGGAGAGGATTTATGTATGTGATAAAGCATAAGGCACGGAGGGGAGAATCCTGGGGAAGAGCTTATGTCATTTAAATCCAAAGGTGATGTTACCATCCATAGTGATAAAAATTTCCCAGTTGTACAGTAAATTGCTTATGTTCTGGACAGCTGCTGCAGGAACATCATACTCTGCCAAAATATTTAAAAGTGTGTCTATATGTACCGAGTCAAAGGCTGTGGTGATATCCAGTTGGACAGTTATCAGCTTTGACTTCTGGTGGATTCTGACATAATCAATGATGGAGATTATGTTGCCCATTGCGTGTGCAGTAGAGGAGCCCTTCTTGGCATATTAGTTGTTAGATATGTGCTTTAAGACGATCGGTTGGATGAGGTCTTTGATCACGAACTCCATAATTTTAAATTAGAAGGGGTGTCATGGAAATAGGTCTGATGTTTGAGAGGTCCATAACCTGATTTTTTTTTAATAAATGGAAATAGAGCCACTGGGTAAAGGTTAGGTATAGTTCTATTACCAGTTGCTAGGTAGTACACCATCTTCTTCATTATGGGAATTGCAAATTGATTGAGGTGTAGGATTAGGAATCTGGGAATCCCATGTAATCCAGGATGTACACCATCTGGAAGGGATGATATTTTCTGTTGGGAGTAGGTTTTCTGTAATACCGTGTGGCCCCTGTAGATCAATTTCAGACCAAGATTGTTGCAGTTGAAGGTTGCGGTTTGCATCCTTTGATGGAAGTGTTCTTTTATTGTGTTCATCATAGGTGTTCCCAGCAAGGTTTTCCCATCTTTGATGATGGAGGTAGGAGTGGTTTTGTTGTTTTTTCACTCCAAGTGCCCATCTCAAGTAGCCTTTTGTCCGGTGGTGTTGTTGAGATAAATAGAATTTGGCTCTCCTGATGGATAGGTATTCAGCCAGGGATTTTTGTTTTGATCGGTATAGGTTTTTAAGACTGTATCTTGTGTTTTAATAGGTTGACCTTGGAGCATCTGAAGCTGATTTTCTATTTGTAGAAGATCTCTGAAGGGGCCATTAGGGCCTTTGACGTTCATGGTGTGATGTTTCAGTATTGTCTGCAGGATGCCTCCAAATGAAAAACAGGCTTCTTCAGCTGGTCTTGAAGGATATTAATTTTGTGAAAAAATATATAAGCTTCGGACACTATGGCCTCTGTCATGTTTGATTTTGTTACCATTCGCATGGTTTTGTGAAGGGCCTCTAGGGTTGGGAGGCCAGCCATGGTTTCAAGAGTAACTACAAGGACCATATGGTCCAAAAACAAAACTGGTAATAGTGCTGCATTTAAATGAAAGTGTAAATCTGGTGAATGATATAATAGGTCTATTAGGGTTTGGTGTAAAAGGAGTAGGATCCGGGAGGAAGGAATCCTTCCCCACACATCAAGTTTCTGTTTATCAGTGGAAGAAATTTTAAGTTAAAGCAACCATATGTGGTGTTAAAATCTTCCAATATAAGTAAAGAGCCTGATTTGTTGCTGAGGATAGCGTTTATAGTCTGAATGATTTATGCTGTAGCCCCAATAGTCTATTTCTAATATGATTAAGTTGTTGTCTAAATAGAGTATACAGAATTTGTTTGGGGGGATTTTTTTGTTAATTAATACCCCAACCCCACCAGCTGCTGAATGTCCAACTGAAAATTTAGTAAAGCCCATGGTGGCAATTAACATTTCTATTTTAATGTCAGTGTTATTATAAAATTTGGTTTCACCCATTAATAGGATGTGGGGGAGTTAATGCTTATCCAATTTAATTGCATGAGCACGGGCCAATGAGTTGAGGCCACAAACATTAATCCCAGCGATTTTATAGTTTCATAATATAGTGTCCCTGCCCCCTCAGCTGGCTCATGATCTTGCGGGGAATCTGGAAGTAAATGACTATAATTGATTTCTTGATCTGATGCTTCTTCCAATGAAAGTTGAAGTTGATTTGATTCCATAAATATTGGAAGGTCCTCATTCTCCATAGAATCCGGTAATTCCAAGTAGGGATCATCTTCCATTGGTGCTGAGTCAGTATCAGAGTGCTCAGAGGTTTTCCTTTTCTTTTTTTCCCATGACACTCTATGTTTACTTTGTAGTTCTTGTGAATCTGGTTTTAATGTGAGTAGTTGTGGTGTAAACCCAGAATTCATATCATCATCTGAGCTTGATTTATCCGGGACAATTGATTTCTGTTTATTAATATTTGGTATAGTTTGTCGTGTTAGCTCTACTTCTTGTGGAAGATCCTGATTCCAATGTCCAGGAAAACCATCCTTTTCCCCCAGGTTTGAAATTTTGGTGTGTGATGTGTTGAGTTTTGTCTTTGGTTTATTGGTTTTGCTACTTTCTTTTTGAGGATGATGAATTATTGTATTTTGTTTAGTTTGTGATTTCCTAGGTGATTGGGCATTATTTTTGTCTATTTTGATTCTGGTGCTGTACTGTATTTATCACTGAGATGTTCTACTTTTTGCAAGATTTTTAACAACAGTTTGTTCTTTTTTCATAAAAGTAGCTGGATAGAAGAACCTTTATTCCCTTGTTACATCTGGTATTTTTAGCAAACTGTCATTATTTCTATTTCTATTTCACTTATAATTTTTTATATATAGGGTAAATTTAATATCAATTTGACCAAGCTAGATTATTTGAAAAATGTGTTATGTAATTCTGAATTTTGTATTAATGGACTATGATAATATAGTCTTTATTAAAATTGATACCATTAAATTAGACATTAAAACTTTAACATTATATAGGTCGTTTTAGTAGTATTTAAATAAAAAAGAAGTAATAAAATTAGTGCAGAGAGTGGTATTCTATCAGGGTAGTTACCCTGAAGAAATTGGTTCTAGTTTTCATAATATAATGACTGATAATAAAATAATGTAGAAGGCAGATTAGCAAAAGAATAGTTGCATATAATGAATGACTAAAAGAAATCTCAAATAATCTATCATTTTTAATAATTTGTTCTGATTCTATACACTTCTTTGAAATTAAAAGAATTAAAAATGAGGATATTATGCAGCAAATGAAAACAAAAAGAACAATAATAAATAATAAAGAAAGAAAGCATTCAATGTAATATTCTAGAAAAAAATTATAATTACCACAGACAGCAGTAAAAGATGTTCTAACACAAATGATGATTATGCAGTAAAATATATATATACAGATTTACATTTTCCCAAACTTTTATACATTTACACCCATATAAACAAATTATATACTTATGCTTTTAATAATTCAGTTATATATTTAAAAATCTTGTCAAAATTTAGCATAACAAAAACATTACGTTTCAAAATAAATTTTCACTTTCTTTTTCAAATAATAATTCTAAAAAAAAAAACATATTTGCATTTATATAGAATTATAAAAAAAAGGATGTTGCATTGTTTTACAGACTTTAATATTTTTATAAAAATTTGGCGTATGATTTAGATGAAAGATTAAAATCTGCTGCAAATAAAGATCATATCTTTATTTGAAAAGAGAGAAAACAAAATAAAATTAACTTTTATAAAACAATACTATTTTTCAGGAAAAAAAAAAATTACATCAAACAGCTGAAGAAAAAAAACCTGAGATCATAATTCTTCTCAATCTATATGAAATCAATAAATATATAATAATGATTACTTATGCATCTCTTTTTCATTAACAATTTTTAATATGTTGATGGCGCCTCACTAACATAACTTAAAAAATGAGATTTGTAAATGTTTATAAAAAATATAAAACAATAAAATGAAAGATGAAATTACAGTTAGCTGTCAACTGTAATTTCATCTTTTCATTCTGTATTTTTAACTGTGTTACATAAATAAGATTCTGATAGTTTTTGAATTATTGATGAAGATATTGAGAGGCATGCAAGCTGAAGAAAATCTTTAGTTTCAGATAAATTTTATCTTTAGCTTACATGCTCTCAAGTTTTTAAAGCTCAAATCTATGTTTCATTATTTATTTTATCCGGAATTGACAATTACATAGATCATAATAAGGAATTTTAGTTTAATTGTTAATTAAATAAAGAGTGCATTAACGCTGGTATTGTAAATGGATAAGTTTAATATGTTATCTGTATTCATTGTTATAATTGATAATATTAAAAAAAAAATAGAATAAATTAATTCAACAATGTTGATGTGTATTTGAAGTGGAGAATGAATATAGTCTTAAAATTCTGAGTTCAAATCTCTTTATTTACTAAAGATTCACTATACTGAATGAATAGATTAATTACACATAGCCTTGGAAATAAGTTACCATAGTATAAGTCCAGCCCATCTGTCTCCTATTAATATAAATGGATATGTAATGGTCTGATAATATGGGAGATTAGATTGACATAATGGGCATAACTACAATATCAAATCCAACCAAGGGCTTTGAGTATTTTCCATCATTGGTTTTTCAATGAAATGGATGATTGAATTGTTGAAAGAGAGAGAAGATTGAAGCCTAACCATTAAAATTTAAGGAATTGCTATCTGAATATAAGGCGGACACTGATTGTATATAAGTGTAGTAGATTATGATCTGGCTCAAGAGTACTGCTTGTTCACGAAATATGAACATTGGGGATCATTTATCTTTTTATATGTGTGTTGGTTGTTTGAACTGGAATTCAGTGCTTTATATTATATACAATAAATTATTATATATAAAAATTACGGTGATGATGTTATGTTACGCTGATGATGTTATGTATATAACCATAATACTTTAATCATCAAAAAAGACTTTTTATAATTTTCATTATTAAAATATTTGCCATTTCCGTACAAAAAGATTCATTTTTATTCAATGGTGTTTTAATCTTATTTTTTTTCATAAATAAAAGAAATATTAATAGCTTGATAAAACTAAATAATAAACAATTCCATTATAAAATTTTAAGTAAAAACTTTTTATTAACAATAACTGTCTATTAGAAAATTAAAACTAATTGAATAAACATATAATAATCGCCGATAAATATTTGTACACTTAATTTATAATTTTTTTTAAAACCTTTTTCCTTTTATTAAATATATACATGTATTTTTTAAATAAAATATTATAAACCAATGACCAAGTATTTGCTGCTGATGTATATTGTACAGAATATAAATCTCCGACCCCGTAGAGTATGCTATTTATACATATAAACTATGTGTATACATGCGCATAATGTTCAATAAAGCTTTTTTTATTCCCAGATTCTTTATATATATATTTGATTCACAGCTGTGACAAATTAATATTCACAGAAAATAAAGTGAACAAACAAAAAAGAAAATTAATTAGATTTAAATTCTAAACCCCCCCCCCCTCTTTGTAACTCAATGAGTGTATTCAACTTCAACAGAAGTGAAAACTGATGACTAGATTTTTTTATTTTATTTTACAAAAAAAAAAAAAAAAAGATTACTACCAAGTTCTTGAGCAGAACAAATGAGATGAGAATTAAATTCAATCTCTATTAATTAAGTTGTCATTTTATTTGGAATTATAGCTGAGAATTAAAATCACATCACGGAAAAAAAGTTCTGACTATATAAGAGAAAATTAAAATTAAGAAAGAATCACAAAAAGTGCTATTTAATAATAAAAATTATTTAATATACTTATTGAAAAATATATCTACATTTCATTTTATATTAACAGTGATTTTGATAAACACTGACAAAAATCATGCAGCAATGGGTTTAGTTTTGGGCTTTAATTTCCATTAAAAAAATAAATTCAAAAACAGAATGAAAAATAATTAAACCATCATCATTATTTTCAACTATTATTGATCTACCGCAAATGAAGTGTTTCTCTAAATTTAGTCCAGTTTCTGCAATCTCTAGCCTCTCTTTTTTTCATTATATCACCAAACTTCTTTATTTATCCATCCATTTCACGTGTGATTTCTTTCCAAGTCTTTGATAATCTCTTGGAATCTAGTTTAAGACTTCAATCGACTGTCCGTTATCATCTTTATTAACAATACCTCCAGTTCAGTCTAATTTCAGTCATTTAATTCTTTCAGTGATCTCTGTTTATTAATTCAGCCATGCATTTTGTTTTTGATTCCTTCCTGTTACCCCAACATACATCTCTCCATAGTTTTTTTGAGTGGTCTAAAGTTTCTGAATTGCCATTTGTTAAGGGTCTAAGTCTCAGATCCATAAGTAAGATTGGCAAAACACATCTATTAAAAATTTTCTTTTTCAAATACTTAGGTAATTTTCTTTTAATATTAAGTTTATTCCTTACCAAAGGCATTCCATCTAAGTTTAATTCATGATTAATTTCATTACTAGGATATTTATACTTCTTAACTTCTAATTTATCATCATCAATCTTTATTTTCTTCTGAAAAAATCCATTTAACATTACTTTTAGCTTTTTAACATTTATCTTCCATTTGATAACTCTTGCAACATTTCCTGAACCTCTGAAGCATTATTTGCAAAAACAATCACATCATCTGTAAAATATAGATGACTTAAAACACTTTTGATTACTTTTATTCTCTTAGCTTCTCAGTTTAATCCAGGGGTCCCCAACCTTTTTGCACTTAAGAGCACATTCTATAATACCGGCCAGGTGGCGGGCACCATTTATTTTTTCAATGTAAATTTATAGTTGGATATTGTTAATAATACACATAATGTACAAAAAAAATATTTATTTCAAAAATAAAATTTTAACGTATAATTAACATTTATATTTTTATGCTGTAAAAGTATAGTATGCCTTACAATTTGATTACAATATAATACAATAATTTATAAGAAATTTTAAAAATTAAATTTATTTGTATCAGATAAATAATTTTTTATCATGTTCAGATAGCGGCGGGCACACGTAACATGGTCTGCGGGCGCCATGGTGCTCATGGGCATAGGGTTGGGGACCCCTGGTTTAATCCATAAAATATTTCTTATAAAACTACTGTAAAAAATTTGGGAGATATGTAATCACATACTTCTCAATGACAATCTTCCTAATATTATCATGTAATGTAATCATGGCTGTTGCATTTTGATAAATATTCTTCAGAACAGTGCAATATCCTGGGTCTTTATCTTGATGATCCAATACCTTAATCCCTATAAAATTGCTTATAGAATCAAACTTTTTCATAATCTACAAATCCAAAGCATTTTTTGCAAATCATATTGAGTGCTCATTCTTTAACTTCTCTTAAATACTTGGATGTGATCCATTGTGATAAAAATAATTTTAAATATCTTTTTTTGACTCGTTAAAATCCAAAATTTGCTTTAGAACAATGCAGATGATTCAGATTGACATTTCAATAAGTTCTTAATGTGATGAAGAAATAGAGTATTTTTATATGGATGTACAAAATGCTTTTGATCAGATCAAGCAATATTTTAAATTGATCCTGGAGGCTTTCATGCCAGAATTAGTAAACAATTAAAATATAAAAGTGCTATGATAGAAATGAAAAAGGACGGACTTGTGGAATCCACTATAAAAGAAAAATGATAAATGATGAATTCTTTCTTTGAGAAAAATGATAAACAGAAATAGTGGAAGCATCCAAATGAGATTAATCAGAATTATTTGTATTATACTTTAACTAACAGAAAATATGCATTTCAAGATTGTAACGTTCTTAACAACTTCAATACAGGAAGTGACTCTCAATTAATAAGATGTAAAACTACAAAGATAAAACTATTCCTGGCAATCAGAAACATTCCAATAAATTTAAATTAGAACTTGAAAATTACTTATTTTGAAGATGGTCCAGATTTAACTTATACACTTTTAAGAACTGCAACAGATACAGCTCATACAAAAAAGCAGCAATTTACCAGTTGTATGAGAAAAAAAGAAATATGAAAATATATTAAAATGATCTATTATAAAAAATTGAATATTTAAAATTTTGTAAAGTAGTATGGGAAAATATATATATAAAAATGTAATTGTAAATTAGCAAGGAAAGCTATAGAAAAAAATAAAAATCTCAAAAGCATAAAACAATATCTTGATATTAGTAGAAAACTTATTTCTGCAATAAAAAGAAAAGATGGAACTATTACTAAAAAGACAGATTACAACATGAAATAGATGGAAAAGTTCTATAAAGAATTATATAGTAATAAAAAACAAGATAACAAAATATCCCTACAATTACTTGCCCAGCATTTTAAATGAAGTGAAACAGGCAACTAAAGCTCAGGAAATAAGTGAATTGTAATCAATATTTTTAAAAAAAAAACAGGTGATGAAATAAAAAAATTGTCTGTCAAGTTATATACAAATAGATAGTTTAATCAAAAATATAGATCTGCATTAACAATTAATATTTAGATTACTGTGAATTAAATTAAATATAGACCAAACAAATATGTATATATTTATCATCAAAGAATTAAACTTGGAAGGAGTATTTTTGGAAGAAAGAATATTAAAAAAAATATGCTTATGACTTTAAAGAGGTTTTTAATAGATATTTTAATCAATTATTGCATATGGTTCTGAGAATTTGAATATATTAACTTTAGACCACAGAATGAAGATATATGTTGGGAGATATAGAAAAAAAAAAATAACAAAACATGTAGTTGAAATCTTTTGAATAAATATATATTACTAACACCATTAAAACAATTAAGAGTGAAATGAATCTGGATTGAATATATTTCTAGGAGAGATGACAAGAGTTAGGCAGTTGTAATCATAAAAGATCAAAAAAGAAACCATATGTAAGTTGAATGAATGTGATAAGAAAATTTTCTGGAATGAGTGGAGAAGAAAATCTATAGATTTGAAAAACTGACTCAATTTGGAGAGACTATTACCCTGCATTTGACTGATAGTGATTGAAAATGATAATGATAATAAATTGTTTGAAATACTAACAAGAAAGTTGATGTTTTATATTTGGCAGCAGATAACTATGTCTGAGACATAAAAGTTGATAATAACTTAATGATTATATGGGTTTTTTAAATATATGAAATATCTATATTTAAGATATATCAGTCAAAGAAACAGATAATATTTCTTAAGAATTTTTGAAAAATATTGTTTTCTGCTTGGGTTAATCTTTCTATCTCATATCTGTAGTGAATTAATATATTATTGGTACTTGTGAATTTTCAAGTAAACCAAGATGGCAGCCCATATTTTTGATAAATCTACAGCTTCATGGGGCCCCAAAAAATATTTACAAAAAAAAAAACCTGCTAGAAAATGTATTTAATAATTATATTTTATTTTTTATTACTGTTATTTTTTTATTTTTAAAAAATCATTGTGGAAAAATTAATTACAATCATTATAGTTTATTTTCTTTGTTTTTTGTTTTTGTTTTTTGGATTAACTTATTAAGAAAAAAATGGAAAAAAAAATTAGATACAATGTTTATACTTTATTCATATCAGTGACATGCAATCATATCATGACCATTAACACACTTTTCGTGAGGGCAAGATCCTTTACCTTCAGAAATAATCCACTGCATCATGTTCTGTGATATGAAAGCTCCCAAATTTTTATCATTATGACAATTTACCCAAAAAACTGCTGACAAAAACACATTGAATTGAACCAAAGTACGACAATATTAAGAGTGTCTCACTCATTGCTTCCCATGTTATAATATAAATTAAAAAAAAAGAATTAAAGCTTCTTAATAAAATTTATCAGAATTTATTCCTTTTTTTAAAATTTAATAAGTGATTTATTAATTTTCTTTTAATTTAGCAACTAATACATTTTTGGTAGACTATAGGCCCTTGAAACTGTATATTTATAAAAACTATGAGATGCCATCTTGTTTTACTTGAAAACTCACAAGTAGTATATATTCTATATATATTTTTATTTATTATTTGTATACATATATATATATATCGTATCACTGAATTTGTGGCAAGTGATAATCAAACATTTGCTTTAATCCAGACAAAATAGCAAAAAAAAAATCATTTGAAATTTATAAGGCACCCATAATTTATTATTAGTTAGATAAATAAATAATGTGCACACATTTTGATATAAAAAAATATGCCTTTTCCAAACAAAAACAAATAATAATTACCCTAGTAATTCCAGATATCTATTTCCCTTAATAAAATGGCAAAAAAAAAGAGAAAAGAATAAAAACAATCAATTACTAAATTCTTAGCAAGTATTTTTCATTGACTTAATAGTTCAAAAGCTTTATTTGTATCTAAATTAACATTTGTCTCAAATTTTATATGCATAGGATAGTATCATATAGTAAGAAAATTACAGGTTTGGCATAACTAAATCATATATTTTACAATTCTTAATATTTTGTTTGGATGTATTTTTTTAAAAAAGTTCAATTGTGAAAAAAAAAATTGCTTGTTTTTTAGCTTATTTCTGAACAGGCATTGGGTTGTGAGTTTGAGTGTTCTGTTATTTCTACAGCATGGATATTTATTTAATATTAGAGCTCCAAAGGATAGCAAATATATCTGGTGGGGAGATATTATTCCTTAATTTCAATTATGCAGTTTGTTTATTACTGTGTTTAAGTGGAGTCTTGGATTGTGCATAAAGTATGAAGAGGGAAACTTTTGTGCTAGACAAAAAGATCTTTTATAAAGCTTATGAGGAAATTTTGAATACTTATGTTTTTCAAAACGATGTTACCAACTTTTATCACAAATAAAGCCAAAATTCTTGGGAAAAATGAAATTGAATTTCTTTTTTTCTATGACATAGTGGACATATATCATCTATATTATATTTTATTCTATATTTTAAAAAATATGCTTTAGATAATGCATTAAAGTTAGTTTGAGGGGGGGAGGGATCAAAGAATTTTGGTATCAATGAATAGTGTAGATTTTCCTGATCAGCTGTTATTATTTATTTTAAGAAAAGGATACTGGCATATACATGTAGGTTTAAGTCTAATTAGTCTGTGTGTCTCCCAATAGTTTATCTTTGATTTTGACATGATCATAATCTTTCAGTGAATCTAATAGATTGGTTCATAAATCTTTTATTGGAGGGTGGATATATAGATTTATGGTTTTCTGTACTTGGAATGTAATCTTAGACTATTTTTATTTAATGAAATAATAGTCATTATATAAAGATAGATGTAATTTTTCTCACCCTCAATATCTTTTTGTATTTTGTGTAGGTGTTGGAAATTTAACTATGGGTTCATAGTATGCTATTTTTGTGATGATCAATTAGTTGAAGAGGGTTATTTTTGAGTATATGGAAACCCAAACTGATTTGGTTTCAGTTTCTATTACAAGCTTTTCCTTGTTGCTGAAAGACTAGGATAGAATGAAAGCAAGCGAAGAAGATATGTTTGAGAATGATTGACAACCAGAGATTATAAAAAGCCGCACTCACCTTTGGGAGCTTGGTTCTTGTGCTTCTTCACTAAAAATTCTGCTAAAGTTTTGTACTAAAAAAAAGGAGGTATTAAATTTGTAGAGTTTCAGAAAACTTGAGGTTCAAACTCCCAGAAATAAAATTTTAATAAGTTTTTGTTTTAAGTAAGAATGTCATCATAAATCAGTACTCATTTTGCCCCAAAGTTGACCAACAGTCAGATTCCAATGATGAAGAATTATGTACAATGTGCCAAGGTGTGATGTGTCTGAAACAAACTCCCTGGTATTCCAAGCCTGAAATACCACAAGTAATCTTTTTATCATATCCTGATTTTGCTAGAACTGTTATTTTATATGAATTGCTTGAGTGGCTGTTTTGGAAGGAAAGGATAAAGAAAAGAATTAAATTCGAGAACTATCTATAATCTTGAACTTATGCTAGAACTGAGTTAAAAGTAGGGACTTAATAAACTTCCCAATACTTGTTATCTTAATAGTGAAAGAGAAACTGTTTCTTTGTATGAAAAATTTTGAAATAATAATGAATGACTGTTTATTAATTGGAAAAGGAAAGTTTTAACAAATAAGATAGCTAGATTTAATCGGAAATCAGTATTGTTAAGATGAATAAAATTTGGATCTGAACATATGTTTGAAACGGAATGTCAGAATTATGAATATCCTAGAATTATAGAGTTCATTTAATTGCTACTGGAAAAACCCACAAAACAATCAGATTGCATATTAAAATGATCTACTAAAGTACTAAATGCTTTCAGGAAAGATGTGTTGAGGATCTTATAGGATTAAAGAAATAATGCAATTAGCTCCGAATAATATTGAAAATGGTTTGAATTGAAAGAATTTTGCTAAATAATAAGTTTTACAATCCTTTAGATTAATCTAATGTCAAGGGAAATGTGGACTAATCTGTTTGTGCACATGTATACAGTTCACAGAAAATGGCCATTGGTTTGTCTTCATGTCTGGATATTTGTCATGTATGCAGAACTGATTTAATGCAATCATTTGGATGATGCTGATAGTGCAAGGAGATCACTGCAGTGAGGACTTTTAAGTATAATTTATTATTATTATTATTCATTTATTTTATTATGCATTATTGAAAAGCCTATTTTCATTTATATATTAAATGATACCACTTGTACCAAAGTTAGATTATATTAGGGTGGAATATGCCTTTTTAGTATTGTTAGATACAGTTCAATCTAGATGTTATAATAATATTAATAACTTATATGTGTGAGAGATTTTAAAGTATTTACATAAGAGGTTCACACACACACACATATATTATTCTTATTAAATTTTAACATTATCGATCCTATGTCATATTAATTATATAGTATTAAGATTTTAAATGTTGCTTGCTATGTCTTAGGTTATGAGAGATCTAGTTATAAATGTTATATGTTTTGAGAAATGGTGAAGATGTGATGTTTAGTGATTTAATTAACAACAACAGATATGAGATTGTAATTCTCATGTGGGGTCACCTAATTTAGTTTATTTAATTAAATACTGTATTTGAATTTTTTTTTCTAATTTTCATAGTATTACTATTACTATAGAAGTTGGGGTGAAAAGATATTTACTTTGAATAAAGATCCCAAGGATTACTAGAAAGCAGATGATCCTACCTGAAATTAGATCTTTTCCTTTCAACAATAATAAGTCATGTAAAACACTTAGCAAGCTTTATTAGTAAGCTAAGAGAAGATTAAAAATTTACTGTAAAAATAGTGACTGAATGTCAGCAGCTTAATGAAATATCATCAACAGCCATTTTTTGAACTATGAAAAGTAAAAACCTCTTAGAGTTGCTATAGGCTACTGAATGTCTCCATATAGACTTCAACAAGATGTGGTAAAAAGAATCCCAATATCACAGATTAGCTAGAAGTCAAACTGAATTACTCAATAAAATAAAGCTTATTTTCTTTAATATATTCATTTGTTTCTTTTGGGTTTGGCTCTGTATTATTTAGTATCTATCAGCTGCTATATTTTGTTCAAAAGAATATTAAATAAAATATTTACCCCTCACCTTTCTATTATTAATATTAAATTAAGGAAATAATATTCTCTTTTCTTTCTAGGATGTTCTGAATACAATAATTTTGATCTGTTTTAGTGCATACCCAATTATACATCATTTTTTGAAATATGTGATATACATGATTAAGTTTTATGTTCTGGGTAATTCCTTATAGTATTTCTTTTTTTGTCCATATAATATTTTTACTAATACTGTTCTAGTTCTACAACTTTAATCTTCTATAAATGATCGGCTTCCTTAACATAAAAATTTTATTTTCTGGACTTTCAATGTGAATATGATTCTTATATGTTTATTTATTGATAATACATTATTTGTTTGATTATTATTATTTATCATTTTTTAGACAAATAAATATATATATCATAAACACCAATAGCTAACTGGATATAAAATATAAATCACACCACCACAAACAATACTTAAAGAAATCGATAGAATCTAACTCTCTTGATTTCTGACAGTTTCTGATGTTCTATCTGGTGAGAGTTTTCAGAAATGATCATTTTTCTGTTTTTATAAAATCTTTATCTTATTCTAAAATTCAATAAATTGAAGTTGATTTCTTTTTAATTCCACTCTATTTATAAGAGAATATTCTAAAAACTCTCATTTTGACCATTTTAAATATTTAAAAATAGATTTACAAATATAATAATGTACCATAAATATCATAAGATATTTGCATAAACATATAAAATTTAATGAATACATCTTTAAGTTTTTTAAAAAAATATGAATGAATAAAGATAGATTCATGATAACTCTATCAAATTTTGCATATCTGATATTTTCTTACAAAAATTACAATACTTTAAAAGATTTAAATACCAAGCCAATTTTGTCAGATAATATAATAGATGTCATTTTTTTAATATTATAATCAAGTTTATTAACTTCTATTTGTAAAAATAAAATATAAATCCATAAGTTAAAAAGTTTATCTGTGTATTTCTTTATAATAATCAACCAATAAGTATGTAAAAATAATCAAAACTACTTTTAAAAAAACAAGCAAAAAATCAATTTTAAATTATACTTGAAAATCTTATGTAAATTAGATAAAGAACAAACATTTTCTGGGCATTGTCTTCTCTTGAAAAAACAAAGATGTCTTTTAATCTTAGCCACACTTCTCAAAATGCTGACCTCTTCAGATTTTTTTTCAACTTTAACATCAATAAAAATATTACATTAATATCTACTGTTTAGAAAAACCACTTACTACAATCTAAAGTTATGGTACAATAATACTTTTTTAAGAAAATTTTCCATAATTTTCAATGAAAATGAGTATTTACAAGTTAAGAAATCTTACATCAAGACAATACTTAATTAGATAATACATGTAATCCTTTATTTTCATGATCTAAGATATTTAAATGGATAGCAAATGAAAATAATGAATTAAACAGATTGAGATTAAATCTGTTTAGAAGCTTTTAAAATCATCATTCACCAGAAAAAGATAAACTTTTTGAAAATAAATTAAGAAACAATCATTTGTAAAATATTTCAAATAAATTATTATTGAATAATAAATATATATAAATCATGTCATCATAGTCAATGCTTAATAAATCAATAAAATTTCAGCAAGATGTTGTCAAGGGAGTGCTCAATTTAACTTAGTCTATAATCTTTAACTAAACAGTAAGTGGAAGCACTGTAATTGTTAGTTATAGATTGTAGACCAGCATAATAACAGATTCTATTTATTATCTGATTGAACATTGCCTTGATAAAAGATTTCTGATATTCTATTGGTTTATTTAAGCATTTATCATGGTCATATGATTTACATATGATAACCCATTAGCAATTGACACATAAAGTTTATTATATTTAAAGTATTGAGTATTAATTTATTTAAATGATTGTAAATTATGTCTAGGCAAATTTATTCTTAATGTGTTTTAGTCATTGCTTTCATTTACTGTCTATGTAAAGATATTAGAATCATAATAATAAGGAATTGACAGAGTAGCAACTCTCTCCATACAGTATTTCCACTCCAGTGCATACCACAGTACTCAATAGATGCTAGAAAGTTTGTGGATCAGAATTCTACCTAGTGCCTTCTTATCCAATATCACCAGAATAGTTTTTAGTTTGTGAACTTCATCAGTAAGGAGCTTTGGTTCTGAAAGACTGCCTTAGATCTTTGGTTCTAATGCAACCCAACCAACCCTCCAGAAGCCACATTGTATCTTTTTAGTTAATTACAAAGCTATGAGTCCAAAATTAAACAACAATGTTTTCAATCTGAGATCATTTTTTTGAATAGTTATACAGTTCTGAACTCATATTTTTGATGTTATTTGTTTTTTTGATCATGTGATGTTTAGTGGTTTAATACCAATCCTGGCCAAAAGATGATGGTGGCTATGGTAATTAGAAAACCAAAGACACCAGAATATAGAGGTCAGATCTGTATTACTGCACAGGAAAATGACTTTGTATTGATAACATAGTTATTTTCATTTTGGACTCATAGCTCTATGTTTAACTAAAAAGATAAAAGGTGACTTTTGGAGGGTTACATTAAATCCAAAGATCTAAGTGCAATGCTCTCATATTCAAGATTCCTCAATGATGATAGTCACAAGATGGAAACTAGTCTGAGAATAATGGATGAATAGGCACTAGGTATGTATTTTGATGCACAAACTTTCTGGCATCCACTGATCACTATGGCTTGCAGTGGGTGCCAATAATGTATGGAGTTACTATTGTTTTTAACAGCTTGTATAGGCATAAGAAATTGTGATCATTGATGTTTTAGTGTTTTAATAATAAGAGATTCTATTTACCATGTGAATGTTGCCTTATGACATATTGCTAATATTTGATTAGTTTACTAAAGAACTGAGAATGATTGATAAAATTTTCATATAATAATCAATTAGCAATGGATGCTTACAGTATATAATATTTGACTAGCAATGTTTGCAATCACTTTTTATAATATAAATGCTATAACCAGTACATCATGCTACTTCTAAGAAAAGTATTTGTTTTATATAATTATCATTTCCAAATTTTTATTTATTTATTATAATCATTATTTGAAATAAATATTGCAATATTTGTATAAAAATAAAAAATAAATAACTATAAAGCCACAAAAATGGGGAAATAAAACTATTTTTGTTTAGAATGCCTTCTAACTGAAATCAGCTAATTGCTTTCTTACAATCGATTATTATTATGAAATCAATTTGTTTCTTATTAAAAATAGCCATAATTTGCAAAAAATATAAAAAATTTACTTATGTTTAGAATACAAGTGGTATGACATCCTAATGAATCTGAAAAAGGGGTATAAAACTTATTGATTTTACAAAATAGAAACTAGGAAGGTATTGAGATGGACATCTGTTGAATTAAAACAAATCTATGAAATTAAGGAGTATAAAAATTTATGGCAGTATCGCATACTGGTTTAGTAAGAATAATTGTATATTAATCTATTTTTAGATAGTTTATCTTTGTCTGTTGAATGAAATTTATTTTAAAATTCCTAGGCAGAGATTTAATCTCAATATGTTTCAATAATTTCTTTCATTCACTATCTACTTAATGATTTTACTAAGAATAAATTTATTATCTAATTGAGAATTGCCTTGACATCAAATTGCTATTTTATTGGTTTATTTAAACATTGGCTGTGGTAAAGTGATTTAAATATGATTGGCACTTACAGTATATTATAATTAAAATATTGAACAGAAATTTGTTTAAAGACTGTAAAAATGATTATTTATTAATCTTTCTTCAAATAGTTTATCTTTGCCTACTAAATAAAGTTTATTAAAAAACTTCAGAGCAGATTTAATCTCATTCTGTTTCAGTTATTGCTTTCACTCACTATTTAAAGATCATTAAAATAAAGAAATACATTTATTATCTAATAAAGAGCTTCTTTGATAAGATTGCTATATCCATTTGGTTATTTAAGAATTGGCAGTAGTGCTGAGATATATGATACAAAATAATATGGGGATATAGTAATAGGGCTGTAAAGAGATAAAGATATAGTCACATATCATTTATAATAGTCCAGAAACTTACCAAGAATCTATAATAGCAGACCCTATTTATAGTGGATCAGAAAGTAGAACAAACAATAATCATAATATTCATAAAAAAAAGTCTGTAAGCATTCATCATCGGCATGCATAAATAATAAATAAAAATAATAAGCATAGCTTCAATGGCAAACATTCATTAACAATCATACTTTGTGATTGAATTTAATAGGCATAAGTATTATATAAAAGAATAATCATCAATACTTATTCCTATACGCAAAAGCACATTTTAAAAAATGCTGGTAGCATTATATTAATGCTAGTCATTAACAATTCTCAGGGATATCAGATAATATGAGTGTACTGGTAGAAATGAATTAACAGATATCTTCATAAATGTTTATAAAGTGTGTGGATTTTAAAAATGACTTTCAATAAATTATTGTTATCTAAGTAATTTTGAAGAGAATTAGTTAAATGTCTATATATACATAGACCAAACTCCAATATAGGCAAGCTAATTTCTTGGATTGCCTTAGGTGAACAAAAATAAAGATATCATATACTTATAGATGTGATAATATGTTGGAATATCATTAAATGTTGAATGTCTAGAAATTTTTTAGACATTTAACATTTAATAATAAATGACGAAAATAGTCCAATTATATAAACTTCAGGAAAACGCATCATATATTTAATCATTTTACAAATATTAAATCATCCCACATGGTTAAGAAATCCAGTACCGTCCTCTGTGAACTAATATATAAATACATTAGAGGTCGTATTTCAAAATGATTAATCATTTTAGTATTAATTTTTATTGGAATAATTTAAAATAATGATATAATTTAGCAAAAAAATAATAATTAAAAAGAATGAAATTAATGATCTGATAAATATTTCAAATAGCAGAGATTATTATTTCTGACATTGAAATTCATATAAATATTCAACATTTCCGTAATTGGTAATCTGAGAACAAAATATACTTATTTAAATTATGGTTAAATAAAATATATAAATAATGAGTAATCTTAATTGAACATATATATCTATACTTAGCCAGGTGATACAAAATATTCCAATTATTATCCACCTCTATAGATTTTTATAGGAAAAAGGATTTAATATATACACGTACACATATTGAGCATATCGGAACATAAAATTAATGTTTTAATAATTAATATTAATTCCTTTTAAAAGTATACAGTATTCATATAAAATATTTTTTCTATTTAATCTATAAATTAAATTATTCTTTTTATCTATCATTTAAAATAAAATAAAATCTTATAGTTGATAAATTACAAACTCAACTTTTTAGGGTGAATTCTAGAAAAAAAAACACTGCTTTACTTTTTTTGAAAATCTTCTTCAATTTTTTTTCCTCTAGAAATTTGAAATCCTTTGTTTTTTTGGCAATCTAGTTTTATCCATTCAAAATTATTTACAATCAGTACTTTCCTGTTTTATGTTTGAAAGAAATACACTCTCTTTATTATTTCAGGAATCAAGTAACAGGCATATTATCTACATGTATATTGTTCCCAACTATAGATTTCTTTTGCCAATGCTCATCTACATATATAAAAATGAGTTTTATGAATAGATAATATATATATATGACAGTACAATTTTATCATTTGTGCTTTGGTACATATACAAATAGTTTCATGCACAGACAGGATATAAACAAATGACATTAGATTCTTTTGCCTGTATGTATATGATATAAATATGCAAATAAATACTTTTCATAATATTAGGCTCCTTTTACCCATGCTTCTATATAAATGTCTTATAGCTTACTGAATATTTTGGAATATTTCAAGATTAGGGATTTGTTTATGAACTAAATGGACTAGCTTCACATATAGTTTTCCTGTATAACATATACATTTTAACAATGCTGGTGATCATCAGCTCACATTTCAGCTTCTATTACTTCTCAACTTCAGAAACATAATGGGCTATGAGACATTACAAAAAATATCAATGGAGTGCACTTCTTGACCTATCCAAATTAAACTTACTTGGAATATAGTAGCAATTGACCTTCTACTTAAAACTATTTGTCTTTTCAGTAAAAGTCAGCCAAGTATTTATTATCATGTTTAAAAATATATAAAAATTTATAAAGCAGGATTATAGTATTTTTTATTTCTTAATTAATAAAAACAAGATTATAATTATATTAACAATGATTGTTTTTATTTAATTTAGATTTCCCAACACCAAAAATAGACTTAAAATAGATTCTTAATTAAAATTTTTTAATTCTTTAGAATAAACATAGTAAAAACAATTTCTATAATTACTTTATATATCCATTAAAATAAACAAAAATAGTTTCTTATTTTTTATTATATTAAATATTTAAATTTTTATCAAATTCAAAATAAATAATATATAATACTTGCATCAAATATTTAATTTTAAATAATTTATATTCAAAAACATCAAAAAATATTACTATATAATTAATTAACCATTAAATCATTCTAAAATTAAATATAAATTTATATATATACTTAAATTTTGTCTGTTCATTTTCTTTAAGCTTTACACACACATTATCAATGTTTCCATTCATTAATTTGTATGTATGTCATGAGATTCAGCCTGTCTCAATATATAACACTGCTAAGTAACTATGATTGACTGCGCAGGGAATAATATTTGACAGTAAATTTATGTGTATGTAAATAATAAAACCTCAATATAAATGAACTTAAAGCAGAAGATGCTGTAAACTATCATTGAACTATATATAGTGTAACGATCGAAAAGAAAGTGAAGATCGAATCTAACCGCAACTACAATATCTGCAACTACCAGGGTGCCATCTAGGCATTTGAGCCTAGCAAAAATTTATAAAGTAGGCAGATACGCACTGTTAAGATTCCACTTTATTTAAATATTTAGATCGTTAGCCCAAGTCACTAGCTCAGTGGAACAGCAGAGATTATAAAATATAACTTTATATCTCAAATATAAAAAAAATAAAAGCCACTGCCAGAAATTAACACATAAAAATATTTATTTATGCACATATAAAATCATTCTAATTTTGAGGAATAAGTTTAACATTTTAGATGTTTATATTAATCTTTAATTTTACATTTAAATAGATTTCAATAATGAGTTTAATATTTATTTAGTGAGTCGAGTATGAATAGACTATATAGATTGTATTTGAAAAGAAAATATTCTATCCCTTATTTAACCTTAGGCCAAAAAGTTCGCAGTCAAACTGGCGTCAATCCATCTGATACATTTATGTATTCAATGTATCATGAAAATATGACAACACAAAATACTATACTATCAGGAATGTATGTCTGAACAGTAAGTAGAGTTAGAGAAGACATTTTCTCTCCACCAACAGGAATGCTACATCTGTTGGCAAGTAAAACAATAAACATAAAACTCCATAGGAATGGATTGTGGTCCTTTGACATCTTACAAACCCATCCATAGGCAAACAGAAGGTGTGTGGCATATATATGCAATCCTGCCCATAGCGGATCTCATACTACATCTACTAATTACACAAATATATCCAATCCATTGAGCCAATTCAACTACGAAACGAATAACCTAAGATTACCCTCCCTTAATATAACTTTACAAAACTATATAACCATTCACGCCCGACTTAAATTTAACATTTAAATATGTTCGCACAGATGGATTTTATAAAATTTGTTTTAAAATGTTGAGTATAGATCGGCTGCACAGATTCCATGGTTAAAAACATTTCAAAATAAACATAACCGATCAAAATACAAAGTCATCGATAATGTCAATTGCATAGGGAATACAAAAAAACCCAATGGTGTTCATCATAAGACACTGCAGTGACATGATGACTTATATATTACAATCGACTATGAAACAGCAACATAATTAACCGCTAACGAATCTATGCAACGTCTATACCCAACTTTAAATTTCATGCATTTAAATAATTTATACGATAAGTATTAATATAAATAAAAAAATAAAATGGAAATGATGTGTATCAACGCAAAACATATAAATTTAAACATTATTAATTTGATCTAAAAACTTACAAAAGTCAGATAAGAGTCCATTTTAACATTTAAGTTGGCTTGTTTATTAATTTATCAAACCCGGACGAAAGTTCTTAATTATTCTTTTTTTTTATGATTTTAAAAATTGTCTAGTTCATATAGTTCACAGTAGAATCCATGTTCCTGTTGGAAATTCCCATGAAGACTTTCAGGGAAGGCCGGTCTGATATTTTGGAGGTAGCATTAGCTGGTTCCATTCTGATATCACAGTCTTTTCATTTTTTAAACTAAGTGAGAGAGAATGACAAGTGCATCTTTATCATTCGTCTCACCAAATCAAGTTGGAAACCTCACTGGAACTCAATATTTTTCTTTTTATAGTCCTCCTATGGATTTCATGAACAAAGACGTCACTGTTCCATTTTTTCATTATGGTCCAGGTCTTTATTTGCTGCTTCTATATTGGACAAGCTAATTCTTTATTCCTTATCTAATTTTGATTTGACTTTTTAATTACACAGCTTTCGGATAATTAATAAACAATCATTTCCATCTACAAAAATATTTTATCTTTAAGTCTTGTACTTTTTTTATAAAAAAGTACGTTCAAATACTTATTTATTTGTTTTTTAAAAAATATTTTTAAAGTTTTGAATCTGTGCGAATATATACGTTTAACAAACATTTTAATTTTAGCGTTTAGTTTTTTTTTTTTTTAATAGATTTTATTTTTATTTGCGAACTTTAAGATTTTATTTTAAATTAATGTAACGACATATTTATATATCGTTACAATAGTTATCAATAAATAAAAAAGTACAGAGGGTATCCATAAATTGGATCATAAATAGCATTCAATTTATTGAAATGTTACAATACAGAGCATGAATTCTACACATTAGTATGATTTCAATACAATTGTGAGCCATTCTGAAATCACCATTAACAATTACAGTACAAATCATGTTACTATATAGAATTTAAGCTCTACATTGTAACACATTAATAAATTGAATGCTTAAATATAGTACGGAAGAATGATGAATCATGGCTCAGATAACTATAATTATACATGAATGTCAAATGCATAAATATATATCATTAATTTTTTTCCTAATTTGATAAATCTATATATATATATATGTATATCACCCAACATTATTTAAAAAAATTTTTTTATCATTGCTCCCAAACTATCCTATTTAGTTAGTTTATTCTTTTTCTTCCATCTACTACTCTTCTGATTATCGTTCATTTTTAAAATTATTTTTAAGAACTTTTACCATGATATAATGTTCCATTTTTTCTTTCTCTAACAATCCTTCATTAGATAAAAGTATTACTTTTTTTCTTTATCATTTTTCTTCTATTTTACCTTGCTTTCAAGATTTTTTTCCATCAGTAATTTCATAATCCTAATATCTATTTTAGGTAGCAGTGATATAAAATGAAGTAAATAGTAATTGATCAAAATATCACTCAAACTAGAAGAAATTAAACACAGGCAACTCCTATATACTGTATTGAAAATTTTGTAAACAGGCAGAATGCCATCCATATATCCATCAGCTGATTTGCTAATACTGTACTTAAGCATGACGTTTTTGTTAAGACTTTTTAATATTTTATTTATTTTCAAATTGATCTTTTCTACTTTCCTTCACGTTTAAAATGATTTTTCTATTTTCCTTCAAATTTATATCTCAAAAGACTCAAATTATTTTCCTCTTTGTTTTTAATATTGCAAGTTTTTGCTCCATATAATGCCAAAGTAAAAAAAAACAAAACAAACAAATTATAATTATTCATTTTTTAAAATTGAAACTCAGTGCTTACAATTAACTATTTTATTAGAAACCTCTTTAATTATTTTAATTTCTTTATCTTTGTCTGCTTTATTATCTATTTAGCTTCCTAAATATTTAAAAAACATCAAATTCTTCAATAAGTTTCATCACCATTATTATATCGGACTATTTCAAATATATGCATCTTTTAATTATATCTCAAATCTGTTACTAATTTCATTAAGAACATTCACTAATTTATTAATTTCAGTTGTACTATATGCCATAAAATCAGCATTGATTTCTTCATGTTGTATTTTAAATAATATTATTTATCAAAACTAAAGGCAACCAATAATTCACCTCATCCATATTTAATTCTTTTGAAAAAAAATATTGATCGATATAAACAAAACAAAAAGAATAATCTAATTTGATTTTTCAAAATAAATATACCACAAAACCTGTCAGTATAGTGACAATGTGAATAGATAGAACTTATTTTAAATAAATATTAAAACAGGAAATGTTTTAGATTAGTAAGGTAATTAAATAAAGATTTAAATATTATGTCAATGCACCACGAAAATTAATAAAAGATTATCTAAAAGAAATAAATACTTCATTATATCATATAAAGGTGTATGTCTAAAAATAGATATTTTAAGCCCCAATAACAATGATGAATCACTTCCATTGTTCCCATGTTTTTTATTTAGAGTAACGTGACTCTGCAAAAATAGTGAGATATAAAAGCAACTTTTGGAATTGTTCAAAGCTGGAAATTGAACACGCTATATGAGTTTTGTACTGTGTGTGCATAAAAATTTGTTAACTACAAAGTCTATCTTTTTTGTGGAGGGAGAAAAGAGTCATAAGGATTTTATATGCTGAAGATATATCTTTAAAGGCTGACAAGATAATAGTAAAAGATAGAAAAATTTATTAAAAAAAAAATCATTTAAGTCACGTGTTGTTAGCCGAGATGTTATCGCAGCCGCCTTGCAAGCAAGTAGTTGGTTGCAGACGATTGTGGGTTCGCGTCACGGCCGATGCTATAACATATGGAAAAAAAAAATCATTTAACTAAAAATGTATAATATATATATTTGTGTTAAGAATTAACACAATTTTCTTCCTGAAATATATTAATTAAAATAACTTATAAACAACTTGTTTTTATAAAAGCAAATTAGTAATTAATATTAAAAAAACAAGATGAAGCATTAGATCTTTTTAAAAATTACTTGTACAGTTCTGGAAAAATTTTATGCCATATAAGATTGGAAGAGTTTGAAGTAGTCATGAAAAGCAGTTTGAAGAATTAAATCTAACAATAAATTAGTTCACTTCATATCAGAGCAGAATATATGTAAGTAACTAGTTATTGGATTATAAATAAGTATTTTTATGATGAAGTCCAATGAATAAGGGATTTGAGCAACATTTGTTGGCTTTTCATCATAATAAACTCTAATTAGTAGAGACTTAAGAAAATTACTAATAGTGAAGAAACTATTGACCAATATATCTTTGTTAAATAATGATGCAAAGTCAAATTTATGCATTTAATTTTCTTAAGATAATTATCTAAGTCTATTAAATGTGTATTTATCACCATCTTTCAGCCAGAGAGGCCATAGGGAAAAAGTATGATCTGCTTAAATACTAGAATTGAATTTGAAACATTACCTTTTACCTGTCATTGCCAAAGAATACATCGATTTGATTCAGAAAGTTTCCGTTACTGCCTGGGGGTTACTTTCTTGGGAAAAAAAAAACTTATACATATCAAGAAACAAAACTGCAATTAACAAACTATAAGATAACTATAATTTTGAGAGCAACTGAATGGGAAATCATAATAAAAAAGCAGAATGATAAAAAGTTTTAAAATCAATTCCATTACAAGTTCTATATGGAGTTACTTTATACATTATGCACATTTAAATAGTTAAGCATAAATATTTCATTTTTTAAAAGGCCTCACAATGGATGGTTAAATATTTGTAAATTATACATTAGCATAAGTATGAGAAATATGTATATTACTTTCTTTAATTTTTTATTTCTGCACAGAAATAATAAAATGGGGAGAAATTAGATTTTTTCTTGTATGTATTATTGTTTAAGAAAGTGCTTCCTGAAGGGGGAATACTATACCTGGGAAATTCTGAGCGATGATGTGCTTCTGCATGAACTTGGGTATGATGTGTACTACTTGCCTGAACTCAAATTTATGAATATGAATTTAGAATAAAGATTGGTTCTCACACAAGCTAGAGCAAAGTTTAGCTACACAGTACATCAATTTATGAATATGATATATTTAGTTCCTAAACAAGTAACTACTTTTCACTAGTATGCAATGACCTCACAAGCAATAAACACAAAATTATCATACACTCCTGGGTAATGATAAAAGTTGCTTTCGTAAGAGAGAATAAGTTAATAATAATAGAATACACCAGATAGTTGGTGTAATCTCAAGAACAATTGGGGGTCATTGAATAAAAATAAGTAAGGGGATAGAAGCATAAAGCTAGAAGAAACATTTTTTATAATCATTTGCATATGTTTTAGCTGTCATGTAACATAGTTAAAATAATATTATCAGTTTATTTTCAAATAAATGGAAGTTTTAACTGATCAGTGTCAAGGCAAACAAGAGTTGCCAGATGATTGTCATGCACATTGAAAGAAAATACAGTATGCATCAGAAGAAATACATGAGTATAATAAATAGATGATACATATGAAATTTAACTTATATTATTATGAATTTACAATGTTATTTACTATGTGCAGAGATCATATGTAATTAAAGAGAGGATTTCTACTTTTAATATATGTGCTGTATTGATCTTATAATAGCTCAATGATGTCATGTTGAGTACAGAGGATACTCTCAAACCCCAAACACAAGATACTTTTGAAAGGATAAGAGCAACCATCTTATCCTTAAAACTACATTCTAATTATATAGACCAATCTAACAAACATCATATATTACATAGTTTCCAATAATTCATAATATTAACACATAGTAAATCAAAAGATTTCATAAAAATTAATATATGAAAGAAAATAATGGATGTAAAAATGAATAAAGAAATATTTTCACCCTCTCAAATTAAGGTGTTTTAGATTCGTCTATATAATTAGAATGTTGATTTAAGGATAAGATGGCCTCTCATCTTTTCAAAAGTCTCTATCTTTTGTTTGGTGTTTGAGAGAACCCTCACTAATCAACATGACATTGTCGAGCTATTATAAGATCAATACAGCACATATATTAAAGATGGAAATTATTTCTCTATAATTATTGTGAATTATGGAAGGCAGTTAATAATAGTGCAATAAGTATTTAAAAATTTTAATTTATATTCAATATTTTCAGTCATGATAAATTACAAAGCAGATTGCATTATTGCCATTTTAATAAAGTGGCAATTTGGATGAATATTTTACACATTTTCTTATATATTTACTGTAAATTTCTGTCGTCCAATATTTACTACTAATAAAGTCATAACAAGCTTAATTTAATACTATTTGAAGTGCATCCAATCAATATATTTTCACATTTTTTATAACAATAAAAATAGAAACAAGGGAATGAAATCAATAAAAAACTGATAACATTCAATACTTATTTATATTTATCAATTCATCTGTATTAATTGATAAATAATGTGTGTGTTAATGAAGAAAAGTCATTTAAATCAATTCAAACTAAATTAAAAACATTTAATAATTTTTAATTGCATATTGGCATGCATTTTAAATTAATTATTCCTTGATTAATTTAATTTGATATTTGACTAATTTAATATCAAATATATATATTTAGTACTGAACAAAGAACTAAATCCAGCATATCAATTTCATTAATATTTTAGTTTGTTTGTCTTTTGCTGTCACATGCATATATCACTGTATGCTTGTTGTTATGGTTGCTTTTTTAATAACACAACTATTCTAAAAAAGATTGTTTTTGGCAATGAAATGGCACTTTTTCACTTACAAAAACTGTTATAAATTATTATAACTCTTGATAATTTTATATCCCTATTAATAAATAAATACATAAATTTTGCTTCATATATATATAGATAGATAGATAGATAGATATAGATAATATCATGGCTGAACCTAAGAAAAAATGTATATATAATAGTAATGAAAATTGAAACTATGGATTTATTCAGTCATTTGCATTACTGATATGTCTGATTTGGGAAAAGTTTTATCAAATAAATTCTACAAAATCTTCAAGACTACAAGAACATTTGATAGAAATTCATACTAATGAGAGAAATAACAGTTATCTTAGTTGTAAACAATTAAAAAAACAAAAAAAGTAAAACTGCCAATATTGGCAAATTTTTTTTCAATATCATTCAATTGAGAAGTTAATGAGTTGTGTTTCTTACAACATTTTGTTACTGATTGCTAAATCAGAAAAACTGCATACTAGTGGTGAAGAATTAATTTTATCAACTATAAGTGAGGTAGTATACACTAATCTACACAAGACAGTTTAACATTTATGTGATTCATAAAAAAAAAAAATCTGCCAATTTGCAAACTAATATTACAGATAAATTGATATTTCATGGACTAGAAGAACTTTTAAAGAAAAAAAAAATCCCCTGAGTAATATCGTGTCAGTTGCTATTAATGATGATATTACAGAGGTTTTCTTGCATATTAAAAAAAAAAACAGTTCCAAATATATTCATTGCACAGTATTCCTCATCATAAATATTTTGTTGCCAATAGTATGAGTGAAAACTTAGGCAAGTCATTATATTATATCCCTTAGAGCAATAAACAAAACCATAAACAATTCATTAAATGATAGATTATTTGGATAATTTTGTAGTGAAAATGAAAAATTCAACTGTTTACTGATTCATACAGAAGTTTTTTTTCCAAAAATGGCATAGCTTATTTGATATATTTATTTAATAAATTAAATGAAACAATTCTTTTGTAACAAAATTTCTTTAGTACAAATGAAATTTAGGATGAAGGTAATTCAGCCAGTTTACAAATTTATCAGTAGTAGAAAAATATGATGAAGGCTTGCTTATCTATTATCAACACTTGGAAACGGCTCTTGAAATGAAAGTATCTGAATGAATTGGTGAGGAATTTAAATTTAAATTCAAAGACAGCTATCAACAGTTCTAGCTGCAAAAGCAGATAAATACACTTTGTCCTAGGTTATGAGCTATGGTATAAAAGTTTTCACTTGTAAAATGTGAATTCTGTCCTATCACAAATATGTTAACTAAAAAACAAAATCAATTGCAAATAGTTAAATGTGATGATGATAGAATTATGACAAAAATAGGGCTAAACATTAACAAATTGGCGATGGCACATCAATTTCATCCTTCTCATTAGGATTACTTTTAATATTATTCATGATTTTTATTTTAATATTCTTTCATTACGTTAACTTTCTGTATATAAGGTGAATATTCTATTATTACTTTTACAAATAATTTTATAATTTCGAACTTGTAAGAAATATAGATACATAAAAGAATGGAAATTTGTCACTGCATCTTTCCGTTTGTTTGTTTAAAGAAGGTAGATTTCCAGGACTAGGCAAAACAAAATTTTTCTAAGAGATAATGGGCCAAATAAGTTTGAGAACTTATATTAAGCTGTTATGAATGCATCTGAATTATCTGTCAAATATAATCTATATTTATTAGTAGATAATAATGAAAAGAGAATTATTAAAGATTCAATTAACTTTTAATAATATGACAAAAATTTATCTGACGCATGATCTAGTTCAAGTCTCATAATAGATTTATCTACATTGTGATGCATTTATATTGATATTCTTTATTATTTGTATTATTTATTGTGGATATGAAAGAGTTTGAACTAGGGACTGGACAATAGCTCTCCAACAGAAAGTAGTGCTCATTATCATGCCATGTACAGGGATTAATATAAATTAAAACTCTTACTTACATATATATCTTTATTGCAGCAATTTTAGAACTAGATGATGTATTAGAAATGTAGTCCTTACTGTAAAAGCACCTTTAACAAAATGGTCTTAATAGCGAAGTTGAATCATTATTCGTAAATTGAAAGTGAGATGTGTTATGCCATTTATTTTATATATTACTTTTGAGGCTAAAAGGGTTTAAATATATTTATTATTATCCATTTATGATGATTGAACTAAAAAAATGGCAGAATTCATATTTATAAATTTTATTAAATCTGAGACTTAAAGAGTGACACATTTTGGATAATTAATATCAGTAGTAAACATCTTTCATCCACCTACAGTTTGGAATGTGTTGAGTTTAATAATTATACAAATAAAATTTATCGAAGTCAAATCTATTACATTTTGCAAAAGCTATATGGCTATCTCCTAGTTTAATTACTATATATCATAACTTATTTTTGTACAATAACCATCTTCCTTATCTAAATTTCTATACAAAAATTCATATATTGCAAATCAATGGCAAAAATAAATACCAGTAATGTATTGTTTTAAATGTATACATACTGTCAAACAAATCTGATTATTTTTTTAGCTACAAAAAAATAAAAAACTGTCTTACTTTTGATATGTTACATTTATTGCCAAATGAAACATTTATGTAATTCTCTCTATAATGTTAATGATTTTATAATATAATTAATAAGTTAAAAGAAGTAAGAGATAAAATAGACTTATATGACCAATTAGAACACAAACCTGACCCCAAAAAACAAAACAATAACTTTCAAATCTGCTTGTAGCCTGAAATAATTTCAAAGAATCATCTAGTCCAGATTCAAACATATGAATGGCCGAATAATTAACGTACTTTCAATGTAACAATTGCTGCCGTTATCGGCAGCAATTGTTACATTGTTATTTTTATAGTTTGCAATTCAACTGCCATAATAAAAGTTTCTAAAATAATTATAAGATGTTAAAATAAAGTGTATTACAAATGTGGCAAAATATCATCGGGGTGACGTTTTTCCAAAACACACAAATACTCTTATATATATAAATAACAAAATTAACTATTAAAATAAATTAAAATTTAAATATTTTAAATAATGGTTCATTCAAATGAAAAGATTACTAAAATAGAAAGCCAAGTTTTAAGTTTTTTTTTACTTTATTTTTTAATTATAAATTTTATTGGATAAATTACATTTTTAAAAAAGCATATGTTTAAAAAAGTTTATATATAAGTAAAATAAAAATATATAATCAATATAAACAACAGAAGTGAAAAAAATATGAATAATAAAAATATAAGTACAACCATTTATATAATTAAAAAAAATTAAATCAATAAACTGTATATTAAAAACATGTACACATAGACTAAAGTATTAGTGTTATTATAATAACAAGTATTATTCTTCAAAATAGAAAGCCAGAAAAATTAATAATGTATTTAAAGCTAAAAATAATTAATAACAAAAGATTTAAAATTACACTCAAAAACAGTTATCACATATAAGTGTAACAATAGCTTATGTATAAAAACAACACATTGTAGAGCATAAATTTATATTAAAAACAAACAATCCTGAAAAAACAATGATATATAAAAAAAGTAATAAGGAAAAAAACTTAATTATAAATTCATATTTCTATATGAATCCCAGAAGGCAACTTTGTTTATTCAAAAGAGTTTTGACATTAGGGAAATATGTAGTTCCTTATATACATATATCTAAAAAAAATATTTAACATATAATTAAAAAAAATAACAATTTGCTTCTATTTCCCATAAAAATATGAATGATTTTTCAATATATATATATTAATATTTGTTAAGGCATCTGATAAAAAGTGGAAACTGAAATCGTCACATTTTTCAGAATCACAAATTTGGATTGAGAACAAAATGCAATTAAAAGATAGAAACTATATAGCAGATTAAAGGTATGAAGAATTTATGAAAAGATTGATAAAAGTGACATGTAGTACTTTCATCGCAAAAAAGATGTGTCATATAAGTGAGAGTGACTTAGTGAGTGAACGTCTTAAGAGCAACTTAGGCAAAGATTCAATCACTCTGACAGGTAACACTTTTACCATTAACTAAATCTTTTTAGTTTAATTGAATTCTGGCAAGACGATATTATACAGGTAAAAGTGTCAATATCTGTTGCAATTTTATGTCATATTTAATTTTATCAAAGTCAATAAACTTATAAAGAAAATTAAATATGATAAAATTTTCCAATATTATAAAATATTTCTTTAATAAGTGTATATATAAATATTGTACTTAAATGAGTTTGTATTTATACAAGGTGTGTGCACATATAAAAACACAATTTCATGGGAAGGATATTGGATGTTCTAATATTACTATGCAAAGGTGATATTTATATATATATGCATGTATTTGCCTGGTTTTTCTTTTTGCATGTTAGTATCTATATATATTGATATAATAAAAATAATATTATTGGCATCAAACATTAGTGCTCCCTTGTAAAATAAACATAAGTCTGAATAAATATATATAAAATTACAATAAGAATAAAATTCCACATTATACCTGATAAGATAGTTAAAAAATGAAATGCACTTTCTTTCACATTGAGATGGTTTGCTTATCTCAACAGTCATTTTTATAATTATTTAGTATTGGCTAAACACTAACTTAATTTTAATTGCTTTATTTGTCCCCCCCCCTATATATAGTACCGGTCAAAATTGTGTGTTCATTCAACAAGACCTAGAATCCAAGCAAAATATAGCAATCTATCATGTGCAAGATATACAGGTCTGGAACAATAAATACCAAATGCTAATCCATTTACCTGTGCTCCAGGGTCTCTGATTATAAGAACAACGCTTTTGAGGATACTAGCAAGCTTTTCATTTATTCCAGAACCGGCAATTAGAACAGAGTGAGCAAAGAGATGGGTATCAATATTATATTCAAATGAGTAATTAACAATTTCTACGAAGTGCAATAATTAAGAACGGCACAAGTACTGCTTAAATTACTTATTAATCAGATCCGTAATGTTGTTCAAGGCAACGTTAAACAAAGGGAGTTTAATTAATAATCCTAAATAAAATCTTTGATATTTATTTACCAAATAAAATCTTTCATTCAATTAGGGAACAATTTAACTTAATCAGATAGTTAATACTAGAGATTTGGGCAATGAATGACAAATACGAAAATACAGTGAAGTGATATAATGTAAATTTATTAAATGATAAAGTATGGTAATTTATGATTAAAAATAAAACAAAGTGTTATTGAAAAAAACAAAGTAGGTGCATAAAATGTCTATACAATGATTACACATTTCATTATGATTAATTTGCAATCATGCATTTCAGTGGATTCATTAAATAGGTCATTCAGGATATTACAGAAGAACTAAAATATTTGTATTATTACATAATATTAGTTAGTGCAATTACTACATACATATATAAAACAAGAGTGGTTTGTGCGGTTAATCATACATGATGGTTGATGCGGTTAATATGCCAAGGATAAAATAAATTAATTAGGTAATCAATAATACATTATAGCTTAACCCTCATTTAAAATATTACAGATTCACACTAATGAGTTTCATTAGTCATTATATATATATATAAGTAAGAGTTTCTGATGTGTGATTTGAAAAGAGTACAAGATTACATTTTAATAAGATTTGGGGAGATTGCTCAAATATGTGAGAGTAAGATGGTTCAGCTTAAAAGAAGCTATAATTCATAATCTGACCTAGAGAATTAAATAGAATGGGTGGCGAACAACATGTGATTAGGCTGACAGAGAGCGTTGCAGGTTTATAAGTAACTCAATAGTAATAATAATAAAAGGCGGTATTACGTTATTGATTACAATCACATACAGGAAGGCGGCCATTTAAGATGCTCTTGGGTGGCTTCATTATATTTGTATGAAAGGAGTACACCTGCACGATGGCCAGTCATATCTCTGAAGAATAGTGGCACAAGTTGCATGTTGGGACAGTTTATCCATATGTTTCTCATACACTTATTCATCGGAGCTGCTTGAAAAAGATCCCTAGTAGGAAATGCATCTACTTTGAGAGGGATAATGAAGAGTGGGATTGGTCATTCTGAAGATCCCAAAAATACATGGCAAAGTAAGAAAATTATAAATAATGATACCTTTATAACGCCTAAAACATATAAATAGTTTGTGTCACTAATGACCATGATAAATTAATTAATGAACACCTGATTATTATAGGATGCTCTTCTGTGTAATGGAATGCTTAAACACTAACCATCCCGAGCACTTAACTAATGATTAATAAAATGTACAAAAGGGGTCAGAGTCTAAAACTAAAAGGAAATAAATTGCTTTCTCCACATTTCTAAAATATCTCCTTACATTTCTACAAGCGATCATTGCACATATAACATTAATATATTAATTTACAAAATAAAATGATAGAAGACACATATGCACGTGATAGATTACATATTAAATTCACTTCTAACGAGATTTAATTAGATAAATTGATAAAACAATTTTAATGATTAGCTGAGGGTTAATTTTCAATTAGAGAGAACAATTAAACATAAACATTAAGATCTTCTGATCATTTAAAGAGTAAAATTATTATGAAATAATTGATATAAAACCTAGCAAGTTTGTAATAACTAACTTTAAATGAAATTTACGTCTCCATAGTTTAAAAGGAGAAAACTGTTGGCGGTGGGTTTAAATTTACTCACTGGATTGTATACTTTCCTGGTATATCAAAATAAATTAGAATCACAAACTAAGAGTAATTCTAAATTGCCGCACCCAAAACATAAAAACTTATACAGCATTAGAATAAATTGTATAGACATTATTAACATTTATATAATAACTTTTTAAAAAGTAAATAGAAGAAAGACTTACAATACAGTTTAGAATTAGAATAATTCGTTAATTAAGAGTTCATTAGCTGACAGCAATATAGATGTTACCTTGGGCTTGAGGACAATGTAGGTAATTGGTGGATCATGATTGTAAATTGTTTTGGAAACAAGCATTGGTAAAGATTCAAAATTCATGTCAGGCAGCAGATCACTGAACAGTCCACATGTTTGGTCTAGATGTTCCATACTTCCACATAGTGAGCTAGATGAGCTTCCCAAAAGTATGGGGAAGCAAACGGTCTTCTCTTTTACCCCGACATGATTTACTTCACAATGCAAACTTGTGTGAAGTATATTAACTTTCTGATATCAAAATAAAACAAGAATGATGACTGATAGTCAAAATTTAGCTATTTATACACAAGGCAAGTATTTAAAGAATTGTGCCTTGAGGCAAGATATTTCCTTCATTTCACACATACCTGGAAACAGGATGTAATCCTTTGTTTCCCTTACATTTTTGTTTATATTTAATCTGATCAAATTTCTACCGGTCATTGTTTCAAACTCTATACACATGGTTGAGATTCAAAGTTAATCTACATTTCCATATATGGTAATGAAAAATGGATCAATTGGCCAAGTGAAATTTAACCAAATTGACCTATATCTCCATATATGGCAATGAAAAAGATCGATCAATGGTCAAGTAAAATTTAATTAAAGAATCTCTGGTATTTATAACATTCCATACATTTTTAAGAATGATACAATGGCCCACAAAATTTTAAGATCCACTGATTACATTGTTTGACTCTTAAATGTCAATTTATTTTTATACAAATTATTAGTAATAAAATTATAAAATATTATAAATTAGATATATATTCTACATTGGTTAGACTTACATATAAATAACTAGTAAAGTTATTGAAATACAAAATATTATAAAATTACAAAATGTTATAACTTATAAATATTAACTCTCATATGCACATATGTGTATGCAAGTTGAATGGGTAGATGAAACTAAATGTTCTTAATAATTTATCAAATTAAAGTCTATTTAATTTACCACAATATTTAACTTTTGGTATAGATCCATTTAGAGTCATGTATCCATACATCTCTATATATACTACCACCTTATTGCTCAAGATGGGTATCCATTATGTGATTTGTGTTCAAACCCATTCTAGTGCTTAAATAATTGGCACTAGGTGAAGTGCAAATCTGCAGAACAGATTTCCAGCTTTAATATAGGTGCAATATTATGTATATATGTGCACATATTAATAGAGAAAAATATTTTAAGGTTAATTCAGTTTATTTAAAGGTAATTTTTAAACAATGTGTTCCTTAAAGCTGAATTTATTATTTTTCAGTAAAATATTTCAGGAATAATAATTAATCTTAAAATGTGATTTTTAAAAATCAATTCTAATCAGTTCGTTATTAATTAAAATTTTAACAAAATCTATTTTTTTCTCTGATTTTAAACCTTGTTATCTTTAAAATTTCAGATTAATATAATTATAAATTTGGGATTCCTTAATTAAAATTGCTGGTTTATCTAAGTTAAAAATTTTATTCACTGGTTTGCTAATAAAAGAGATTCCTGAAATTCTTGAGTGACATACACAATTAACTATAGATCTATAAAAAAATAAGCTGAAAACTATATTTTATTCTTCTTCTGATTAGACTGTGTCTGTTGATTCTGCTTATTAATGATGAACTCAGAGCTTGCTCCTGTTACTGTATTTGAAGTTATGTGTTGCTAAAGCTCCTAAAAATGAACTTCACTCTCCAGTAAGAACCTTTAGCCAGAGTATGCTAATCTCACCTGTTAACTGGTCAACTAAACCAACCACTATTATCAAAGAGATCATATAAAAATGCACTTCTTTGTACCAACAAAGCAGCTTTATGACAAACTACATATCCGATTAAGAGAAATTAATAATTAAGACATGAAAATCAATACGTTGGCACATGTACACATTCATAAAATACTCCATCTGTACTGAATATAATACCCCTATACCCACTTCACTATGGACATAAGGTAAAACCTTTGATGAACTATTCTTAATGAGATATAGCAGTAAGCCAGTGATATGTATTGATTTTATTTATTATAATTGTTTTAGTATTGTTTTATTCAAACTCTTTAATTTCCATAAATTTGACAGTTGATAATTAATTCCAATAGACCACAATAGTTTTTCTGAAGTTATTTTTCTCTCATAAAATTTGAAAAGAAAATTTATTTAAAAGAAACAAGTTTATTTTCCTCTCCATTTTTGTAATTATTTTGTGAATCTAAGTTACCATGGAATAAAAATTTGAAAAAAAGAAATATTAAGTTTAAAAAAAATCTAGATCAATGTTTTTTTTAAAATATGATATCTATTTTGGATAATTAATAATGCCTTAGAACTTACAAAAGTGTCATTATGCATTTGTACTTGATGTACATAACTGCATGTAATTTTTTATGTAAGTGTTGAACTATTTAAATGGTTGGCAGTTTTTTCTTCATGCTATTTATGTCAGCATCTGAAAGTTAAAAAGGAGATAGTTATGCTTGTGTGAGTACATGCATATATAAAATGATCTTATATATACCACAAGAAGTTTATTTATATATTTGCTCTATTTATTCTTCTGCTTACCACTATATATAGGTGAGTTTTGTTATTCTGCATTGGATATGTGATTTTCCTGCCACATTCATTTCTAAAAGTAATTATTATCTGTTCTATCCCATGATTTAGTTGCCATTTGAAATTGTCAGTCCTTATTGATGTTTGCCTTGGATGAAAGTGCTTTTTCCCATGGTTTTTTATATATATTTTGCTCTTTAACATGGGTTACTTATGAGACTTTTTTTTATTGCTCTCATTTCTTTTCATTGTTAGGATCTTGTGCACCACATATGAGCTTTGTTTAGTAATGTCAGTGCCTGTGAGCCAGTACAGTGATTGAACGTGCCAATTTTTGATTATGGATTAGATTTTATTAAATATATGCATGAAAACATCTATAAATGGTCAAGTCTATGAACATTCCATTATTATAAAGAGGACTAAAGTTAATATTGAGGAGAAAAATAATATAATATCCTTATCAGCAAATTTATAAATATTCTAGGCGAGAAATATAGTAACTGCTTCTGATGGAGGGTAATGGGGATAGGCTGTCTGATATATTATAAATTTATATTCAATTTTAAACTATTTAGTTGATAATATAATGCTTTATAATAGAAAAACCACATAGCTAAAATGTACACTTAAGCTGTGACTCTAAATTCATTAATACTTGGTGAATGGATTACAATATTATTTAAAATACAATCATAAAACTTTTTAATTTTAAAGCTTAATTTGTAGACATTAAAATATTGTGATGTGCTTTTAAATAGTCACTTCAATGAAATATATAATAAAACTTTGTATTCTGATAGTTTTAAATAAACTTTTAACTGTCATTAAATTTTTTTTACTATTGATTAATATATATATATGAAAAACAAAAACAAGTTTTATATACATAGACTTGCTATCACTTGTATTTATGATCAATAGATGGAGCTTTACCAAGACCTCCAAACAAGCATATTTTTGTTTACATAAATGTCAGTCAGAATTCACTGTCTTTTTCGTTGGCTCCACCCTCAGATCAGCTGATTTCAAGCTGATATGATATCATCAGTGAAGGATAGGAGTTAGAAACTAGACCTAAACACTAACTCCAAGCGTTTATGCAACAAGTTCCTATCAGTTTGTAAGCATGAATTTTTTAGACACATAAATGTCTTCAAACTCAGCTTATCAAGCCAGATAGCTATATGGGTCTGATATCAGTTCAGTTTCTCCACATAGTCAAAGCTTCTACAATATATATCATTGCAAGAAACTTTAAAGGTACATTTATGAAAAACAAAAACAAGTTTTATATACGTAAACTTGCTATCGCTTGTATTTATGATCAATAGATAGAGCTTTACCAAGACCTCCAAACAAGCATATTTTTGTTTACATAAATGTCAGAGTCAGAATTCACTGTCTCTTTCATTGGCTCCACCTTCAGATCATAAATACAAGCGATAGCAAGTTTACGTATATAAAACTTGTTTTTGTTTTTCATAAATGTACCTTTAAAGTTTCTTGCAATGATATATATTGCAGAAGCTTTGACTATGTGGAGAAACTGAACTGATATCAGACCCATATAGCTATCTGGCTTGATAAGCTGAGTTTGAAGACATTTACGTGTCTAAAAAATTCATGCTTGCAAACTGATAGAAACTTGTTGCATAAACGCTTGGAGTTAGTGTTTAGGTCTAGTTTCTAACTCCTATCCTTCACTGATGATAGCAAATCAGCTTGAAATCAGCTGATCTGAGGGTGGAGCCAATGAAAGAGACAGTGAATTCTGACTCTGATGTTTATGTAAACAAAAATACGCTTGTTTGGAGGTCTTGGTAAAGCTCCATCTATTGATCATAAATACAAGTGATAGCAAGTTTACGTATATAAAACTTGTTTTTGTTTTTCATAAATGTACCTTTAAAGTTTCTTGCAATGATATATATTGCAGAAGCTTTGACTATGTAAAGAAACTGAACTGATATCAGACCCATATAGCTATCTGGCTTGATAAGCTGAGTTTGAAGACATTTACTTGTCTAAAAAATTCATGCTTGCAAACTGATAGGAACTTGTTGCATAAATGCTTGGAGTTAGTGTTTAGGTCTAGTTTCTAACTCCTATCCTTCACTGATGATAGCAAATCAGCTTGAAATCAGCTGATCTGAGGGTGGAGCCAATGAAAGAGACAGTGAATTCTGACTCTGATGTTTATGTAAACAAAAATACGCTTGTTTGGAGGTCTTGGTAAAGCTCCATCTATTGATCATTATATATATATATATTATTTAGCATATATGTAAAATATGGATCATACCAATAGTTCTACCAAGCTTTTATTGATAAATGCCACAAGATAAAGCATTTAAAATCTCTATCTAGAATTATCCCAATCCTCAAACCAGTTTTGAGCTTTTGGCTTACCTCAGTGAGGAGCTAGGACATTCAGACATTAGATGAAAAATACCAACAAAAAACAGCACTTATCTAATACATAACTATTACGCAGAAAATCTGAAATTTTTAGACATGTAAATGTCTTTAAATTGGGTCTGAAAATACTTCAGCCTCACCATATATTAATAGCCTCAACAATATAACATCACCAAAGTCTCAAAGGCAAAATTATAATCAATAAAGCAAGTCATATATCATGTAACTTGTTTTAAGCTTGTATTACAGGTATGGAATATAGGGAGCATATCAATAGCTCTAACAAGCTTTTATTGATAAGTGCCACAAAAGAAAGCATTTAAAATCTCTATCTAGAATTATCCCTGTTCTCAGACTGGTTTCTGAGTTTTTGGCTCACTTCAGTGAGGTGCTAGTACATTCAGACACTAAGTATTAAAAAATGATAATGTTTTAAAATTATAAAAATAATCATAAAGCAAAAATATCATATAAAAGCAAGCAGTTATAATGATTTTCTATGGGGAATAATTTGGCTGGTTACTCCAGATAAAAATTATATTATAAATTGTGAATATCATATTAACAACAACTTTACCTAATACTGATAGTAATTAAAACCTCCTTTAATATATATTATATGTTTGTGTAAAATGTACTGTTTATATTATGCACGTATAAATTTATAATATGTATGTATGTACTTTACCAACTTAAATGTATGCAAAAAGAAAAAGACTTAGTTTAAAGTTGTTGTTTCCTGTGAACCATTCATAAATCATTATTATACAGTTTTCTCTGAGTCATTTTAACAGTTTCTTATTCTAAAGTCTCCATTTCCATGATCTTAATTTCTTTTTTTCGAGATGACACACTATGTGCTGATGGCTAAGGATCTCTGGAGAAAAAGTTCAGAATGGATTGTTGACATGCTTTTTTGATTTTCTTTTTATACAACATCTTTTAAGGTCAGACTATTTGACTTAAGGAATTTTTATATTTAATGCTGTTTTCCAAGTTGGGGTCAAATTCATCCAAAATGCTGATCATATTCTCCTGATGTAAAATAAATTCATTCAGTTTCTTAAGGAAGTCCAGATTGTTCTTTATAGGCTTAGGCTTGTTGATTATCTTTGCTTCATTATCTTCCTTTTTTTCATCTAGCTGCATTAATTCCTCATTAGTTAATTCTTCCATGTGTGATTGCTAAAGTTCTTCAATGTTGTTATCAAACTTTTCGTGCTACATTACAAATATGGTTTTGATTGAAGTTGATTCCTTTTTGACTTCAGTGCTTATAATTAGTTGCAGGAGGACTTCCTTCTACATCAGATCTCAGTCCATGCATTGCCTATAAGATTAACAGTTGTTTTTATATTGAAGTCCTTCCAGAATTAATGGAATTCTCTTATTGACATCCTTATCCAAAATGTTGATAAGATGCTGTAATAGTTGTTGAAGATTGTGATGATTTCTTGATCCATAGATTACAGAAGTTATATGGTACTTAATGGTATTAGTTGCTGCCAAGAACTTTTACTGTAATGTTTTTTTTTTATTGTCTCATGAACTATTTCAAATTTAATAAATTTTTCTTTTATGTCAATCTCATTGTCAGTTATATTAGCACACGGAAAATTAACCAATAGTTGTTTTTGATAACTTACATATGGAGTACAGTCCAATAAAAGAAAATATTTAAATTGTTTTATTGCATCTTTAATGATTATTTACATGAATTGAATAGATACATATTATTACTATTTTCTGTTCAAATGATCATTTGAATCAAATTTCAAATCAATTCAATTAAGCCCAAGAATTTATTACTGTATGATGTATAGAAATTATTCAATTGTCTTTGGAAAACTCAATTATATTGAAGTAAATATAAAATAGTTGTAATTATATTTTGAAAAATTGTTCCAAATATGGAGTTTTTAATTTCAAATATTTTCTAATTCTTTATGAATTAGATTGTTGTTATAGAAATTATGCTCCATTTGAAGTCATTTATTTATTCCTTGTAAATATATTAAAGATTATTTGCACATTTTTATTCAATGTGTTAAATGGCAAATCTATCTACATTCAATGGAACATAATATATAGAAAATAATTTACAAGCAGATTTATAATGAATCAACTATTTATGTGTTTTTCTTTGTCCATTCATTAAGTTTCCATAAAATATATTGTAAAAAAACTTCTGTTATTATTTTTAGATTTATTAAATTGATTGACATATACAGGACCATGTTTAATTATTAAACTTTCTGCTTAAATTGTTCTTATAGATGACTTTGTACTATGAACTTCAATGGCAAAATTCTGTTGTTTCACTATTATCTATATGTTGATTTTTTTTTTGATGATGATTTTTTCAATCATTCATAGAAATTTCTATTAATTTTCCTATTATGTATAATTTCATCTGCTTGCTTCATTATCTTTTTCCAAAGAAGTCTAGAAGAAAGACATATGCTTCTTTACTTTGTTTTCTTGTATTGTAGTACTGGGATATTTAATCATGTATTCCATAATATTATTTGTTTGTTGCTTAATAAAAATGTCTTATTTCTTTATCATTTTCCATTTTTCAGATTTATTTAAATAATTTCTGCCATGACACTATTTTTACTAATTACAGCAGGATATATAAAAAAAATTATTTTAATAAATAAAAATATCTTAGTCATATAAATAAATGAAATTTCATCATTATTGTAACAACAACAGTTGTTTTACGGTTTCTTTAAACACTATTATTTCATATACCAATAATTTTATTATTGTATGAAAATTAAAATTAAAAGCAAATAATTTTATACAACAAGAATTTTCAAAAATTAAAACAAAATTTTATATGATATGAATGACAAATTTTAGTCATTAGAGTTCAATACCAAACGCTAGAATTCAGAGTAAAACTTTTTATTAGATTTAAACAATTTTTGTTTCAGTTTCTTCACCTGCTTGAAATTTTAAAAAGTAATATATATAAACAATGTTAAAAAATTAATTAAAAATTTTTAATGTTACGAAATTATAAGACATTTAATGCGTAGAGCCAGGTTGCAACGAATATGCTAATCCATTTTGCACTGGCAATGTTACGGTAGATAGATTATTTTGAGATTTTGTCAAAAACTTTATTATGCACCACTATTCGGTATGCAGAATTAAACTATTTATATGCTGATATCAAACCTTACTATAAGAATAATTTAAAAATAGTCAATAGTGTTGCTGGCATTGCAAATAAATTTATCAAATAAGCTTGTAAATATACACACATCATTTTTATACTAAAAGATAAAATGACACTTTATTTTTTTATTTTAACTTTTCATAAAAAGATATTATATGATTATATTTAGGGTGACAGAGCAACGTAAAACAAATTAAAGATTTTCTTGTTTTAATGGAAGAATATGACTGTTTAAATAATAAAACGAGAACATCAAAAATATAAGCATATTTATATTAAAATAGGCTGCAGAAAGGAGTTTGCTATTAACTGAAAGGAGACCCTTTGATTCCTCTTGGAGGCCTTAAAGGAACCGAGCAGGGCAAATTCCTAATGTCCACTCCATACGTTCTTGTCGTTGCAGCTGTTATTACTATGTGATTATTCATATAGTATACGAACATGGATGGGCTGCTCACCAACACGCATTAGCCAGTGTGGTGAGTTTATTGGCTTTTTACCTCTGAGTTTAAGATCAAGAAACACCATGGTCTTTCTTCTCAGTGCCTGATAAGGCAGAATGAATGTTTGTGTAAATGATAAATATTTTTCCAATACATATATACAATTATGACAGACAAAAATAAAGCATGGCCCTTATTCCCAGGAGGCTGTAAAGTCACCAACCAAGGCAGCGGTTGGTGGCCGAAGGCGGAGGGTGCTAAGAATCCCCTGATTGCGGACCCAGGCTGCCATTTGATGACGACTTTTTATTTAGGTACTTACAACTGCAGATCACTTTCAAGTGAAGGAAGATTGCAAGAATTAGAAGAAGAACTGTCTTATATTAAATGGGACATTATTGGACTTTGTGAAGTTAGAAGAAAAGGAGAAGAAACAATTGATTTAAAAAGTGGACATATACTCTATTATAAAGGCACACATATTGGAAATACAAGTGGAGTAGGATTCATTATAAATAAAAAGTGGAAGAACAATATTGTGGAGATTGATGGTGTATCGGACAGAGTGGCAAGATTAGTTATACAACTTAATAGCAGATACCAAATGCAGATAATTCAGGTTTATGCCCCAACAAGTTCTCATAGTGATGAAGTAGTAGAAGATTTTTATATGGATGTACAAAAGGCTTTTGATCAGAGTAAACAACATTTTAAAATTGTTATGGGAGACTTTAATGCTAGAATTGGTAGACAAATGAAAGATGAAATTGCTGTAGGTAATTTTGGTTATGGTAATAGAAATGAGAGAGGACATAGACTTGTGGAGTTTGCAGAAAAAGAAAAACTTTATATTATGAATTCATTTTTTGAGAAAAATGTTAAAAGGAAATGGACATGGAAGCATCCAAATGAAGGTACAGCAGAATTGGATTATATTTTGACTAACAGAAAATACATATTTCAAGATTGTAATGTTCTTAATAAATTTAACACAGGAAGTGATCATCGATTAGTAAGGTGTAAGTTACGTGTTAATGTAAAACTAGAGAGACAAAAATTATTAAGAAAAACAATATTTACAGTTGATATTCCTAATCTTCAGAAACATTCTAATGAATTTAAATTAGAACTTACAAATAGGTTTCAAGTGTTAGGAGATTTTGAACATGATTCAGATTTGAATGAAATTAATATGAAAATAACTGATACACTTTTAAAAACTGCAACAAACATAGCTGGTAGAAAAAAGCAGCAATTGACTAATAAAATTTCTACTGAGACTAGAGAATTTATGAAGAAAAGAAGGAATATGAAGATATACAAAAATGATGTATTAAAAAGAATTGAATATCTCGAATTTTGTAAAATGGTACAGAAAAGAGTTGAAAATGATATAAGAAAGTATAACTGTGAAATAGCAAGGAAAGCTGTAGAAGAAAATAAAAGTCTCAAAAATGTTAAACAACATTTTGGTATTGGTAGGAAATTTATATCTGCAATAAGAAAAAAAGATGGAATTATTACTAAAAAGAGAGATGACATCATGAAATTGGTAGAAGATTTTTATCAAGAATTATATAGTAATAAAGAACAAGTACCTCCTATATCTATTACATCTTCTGAATTGCCCAGAATTTTAAATGAAGAAGTGAGACATGCAATTAAGTGTATGAAGAAAGGAAAGGCTCCAGGAAATGATGGAATTATAATTGATATATTAAAAGAAGCAGGTGAAGAAATAGAAACAATTTTAGCAAAGTTATATACCAAATGTCTAAATGATAAAGATGTACCGGAAGATTGGAAGAATGCAGTAATAATATTAATATTTAAAAAAGGTGATAAAGAAGATATTAGAAATTACAGACCTATCAGCCTTTTATCAGTTTTATATAAAATTTTTACCAAGATAATTACAACTCGTCTACAGAGAACTTTGGATTTCCACCAACCAAGAGAACAAGCTGGATTTAAAAGTGGTTTTAGTACAATAGATCATATCCAGGTATTGAGAGAAGTCATAGAAAGGACAAACGAATATGAGTTGTCATTATGTTTTGGATTTGTAGATTATGAAAAGGCATTCGATTCTATACACATTTCTTCAGTGATTAAAGCATTGGATCATCAAGGTATAGATCCAGGATATTGTCATATTTTAAAGAATATTTATAAAAATGCAACAGCAACAATTAGATTACATAATGATACTGGAAAAATCAACATTGAGAAAGGTGTAAGACAAGGTGACTCCATATCTCCAAAACTCTTTACAGCAGTGCTGCAAGAAGTATTTTGTGGATTAAAATGGGAAACTAAAGGAGTGAAAGTAAATGGAGAGTATTTAAGTCATTTAGATTTTGCAGATGATGTAGTTGTTTTTGCAAATAATGCTTCAGAGCTGCAGGAAATGTTGCAGGAGTTAGCAGATGAAAGTAGAAAAGTAGGACTAAAGATAAATGTTAAAAAGACTAAAGTAATGTTTAATCGATTTGCTCAAAATATGAAAATAAAGATTGATTATGAAGAATTAGAAGAAGTTAACAGTTACAAATACCTTGGTCAGATTATTAATACAGATGGAAACATAATGGAGGAAATTAATCATAGAATTAAACTTGGTTGGAGTGCTTTTGGTAGAAATAACTTGATACTAAAAGGAAATATGCCTATGTGTTTGAAAAGGATGGTTTTTAACAAATGTGTTTTACCAGTTCTTACTTATGGATCTGAGACTTGGACACTTAATAGAAGAGCAATACAGAGACTTCAGACCACTCAAAGGAGTATGGAGAGATGTATGTTGGGAGTAACAAGAAGAGATCGAAAACACAATGTATGGGTAAGACAACAAACAGGTGTTACTGACCTTATTGAAAAAATTAAAAGATTGAAATGGAGTTGGGCTGGACATATTGCTAGAAGAGATGATAATAGATGAGCAATTGAAATTTTAAACTGGATTCCAAGAGATTGTAAAAGACCCAGAAAGAGACCACATGTGAGATGGATGGATGAAATAAGAAAATGTGCAGGGGTGTTGTGGAGAAGAGAAGCTAAAGATCGGAGAAGATGGATTAAACTTGGAGAGACCTTCATCCTGCAGTGGATTGATAATGGTTGATGATGATGATATTAAAATAAATTCAAGCAACGTTAGATTTGATATTTCATTTTTGAAGTTTATTTATATTTATCATGCTTATAAAATTTACAGTTATGACAACATTGAAAAATAATTCAAGAACTCTATATTATAGCTTTTTAGATAATAGACATCAATAATCTTTCATCCATCTATATATATACAATATTGTCAACTATCTTTCTGCATACTTTTTGGAAACAAACCACTTTTCATTTTATAAATAATTACCACGAAGTGCATAGCTGGAAAAAAAAATTAAAAAGCATTTCGTTTCCCCTTATAAAAAAAGAAAAAATTATATCTTACCTAAACATTTCCTTTCGAAAATCCATAGGACACTCTTGAATTGCTTTAATAATTAACTTATGGAGTCCTTTATTATCAAGACCCCATTCCCTAGGTTTAAAAAACCCTTCTGTCGCTTGAAATCTGCTGCTGTCTACAGTTATAGATCTAAAATGAAAAAAAATTTAAAATGTCAGTGAATTGTAATAATAATTATAATTTAGCTAACACATATTTTAAAATAATTACTATATATAAGTGTATGTACTTATTCAACCATTCACGCAAATAAATGTTTTTTATGTAAAAATATTTTATCAAATTTACTTATCTTTTTTTATTATATATATGATTGTTAAAAATATATATCCAGTGTTTACTATATACATATATCCTATTGGAAATCCGTATATAAGAAGTTTTTATATAAATAATCAAATGATTTATTGCTCGGGAGACATAAGATGTTCAAATGTTAGAAGTGACAAAATTCGGACTACATCCAAGTATTTTGAACTCCCGAGTTTGCCAAACTATTATTGCATAACACCATTCAGTGTAAGTATATACTAATTTTATATAAATACACAAAAATGTTTCATTTGCTGCAATTTATGTAACTAAATTAATTATTTTTATTTACAAACTGCCATATCAACTTTATTTGTTTTGAAAAATCCAAAAGAATTACTTCTTCTTGATGAGGTTAATATATAGTTACATTATCATTAAAAAGGATTCTTGTTTCATGACCTATTTGCTTTTCACAAAGAATTTATACTATTAATCAATGAAAGTGATTATAAAATTTACTTCATCTCTGATAGCAACTATTGGAAATGATTCTATAAAAAAAAACAATAAAAACACATCAGGATAAATGATAGGTTAAAATTAACTACAATGTACAAACATGAAAATGTAAAATTAATATATAGATCAGTGGTAAGCAGGTTCTTTAGTAATAAGACATATATATATATAACACTCTTCATACATCTTTGAATATAGTAAAATACAAGAGTCAGTTTTGAAATCAATTTTGTTAGAAGTGATACAGGCCATAAATGCCAAAACACTTTTTATTAACCAAATATGAAAATAAAATCCAAACTAATAGTTCATTAATAATGATTTCACTTAAAAGTAAAAAAAAAATCAAAATATCTGTTTTTTACTTATTATTAAAACATTTAGAAAATAAAATATTCAACATTGATGCATAATATACTACTATAGAATATTAATATAAAAGTGGAAAAAAACCAAATGAAAAACAATATTCATATTATTTGTCTGAAGGTTCATGATGAACTGTATTTTGAATATTAAATGTCTTTGGAAAAATGTATATTAGTGAAACCAGTCACCTCATTAAAAAGTGATTGCAAGAGCACAAACTGATGATAAAAAGAGAGAAAATAGATGTGTCTAAAGTAGTAGAGAATGTAAATACTAATGAATATATGTTTGATTGGCAAAACAAACATATTGGATAGAGAGGAAAAGCTACAAAGAAGAAAATTAAAAAAGCTGCTCACATGACAATGGCAGTTAATCCCATAAGTCAATGCAATGTGACTATACACAATGTCTGGAAATCACTAATTAACTTTTCTCTTTGGAAAAAATAGAGAAATCAGAAGAAACCTCATAGATAAAGATATGAAATTTTTACTGACTGTTGACTTTGAAAAAATGGTTCAATTGGTTAGAGTATTATTTTAAAATTCAATATCCAAGAATCAAAGGGATAAGGTTTAATTCCCATACTGGTACTGTTACTGGTCAGGCCAGAAAAACCTGAAGAAAACATTGTGTTATTACAAACAGTTGAATGTAATTGGAAAATTTAAATAAAAGCTGAAAATTTTTCTGTCATTCAATATTTAATAACAGATGATGGAAATAGTCCAAAATATAAATACACTATTTATATTATCTTAGGAGCTACTCTTTAGGAGTCAGATGCAGATTGCAAGCCACAGTTGCCCACCTTTGATATTATTACATACAATTTATTGCAAAAATAGACAGATACTAATTTATGTAATAAATGAAGAATTCAGAGGACATTAGCATTTTGAATATCCAAATATAAAAGTGAATGGAAAATGCTGGTAATACAATTTACAGAAAAAAAATAAAGTTGACATAAAATTTGTTAAGAAATAAATAAGATTCAAAAGAAAATTAAAAGAAAAGAGTAAAAACGTTTCAAATAACAAAAATTAAAAAAAGAATGTCAAAGTAATAATGGAGTAAAAGTATTTATAAAAATTCAAGTACTAATCTAATAATAAATAAGTAAAAATACACAATATCATCTCAGTAAGATTTTTTCATATTAGGAAAAATGCAATAATTCAATTAATACACATCTTTTCTTCACTAATAATCTTATATTTTTGAAGCACCCTTATGTTATATTTGCAAAACTAATATACATTTACAATATGTTCTCTCCATTAAACTTGTTTTTTATATTAGTACACCAGCTTTATATAAACATTTATCAATTTTTCTCTTCTTCCTATTTTATTAAATGTAAAACTCAAATAATAACAATACTGTTATTGCTCAAAAAATATATTATTTTTCCAGTTCACATTCAAATATCATTCATTCATTCTAATATTCAACTCCAGAATCATAAAAATCATACAATTATGTAATCAATGGGCCTAGATGTAGGTTAACCAAATATTCATATTAGTTATTGATTTTTCTAAGATAACTGCAATAGATTTTCAGCCCTATATGGTTTAGTGCAGTAATAGCACACCATAGCTGGTTCTGAAGGTCAATTTTCATGAATTGTGATCCAGTTCTGTCACTTTCAGTAATCAAACACTCTATGAACTCTCAAATAATAAAATATTTGATTATTCTTTTATTGGATTTGCGCACACACGTGCATATATATACACAGTAGTCATATCTACTTCTTTTACATTATCTTAGCCAATAGATCCAAGTCAAATTATTTGTATAACTATATAAGTCTGACACTAGCCAGCAATTATATATTTATATTCTCAATTACATGAAATATATATTACTCAATTAAAAAGCCATCTATTGTGAGCTAGTAAAGTAATTCATTGCCAATGCAGATAAGTAATATAAACTGGGAAGAGTTGCATGCTATTTTAATTAGTATGTAATATCCTTTGTCAAAATGTCAAAAATATTTAAAATTAGTAGATAATTTGGTTCACTAAAATAGTTATAATTGATAGTTTAGAGACAAAATTTAAACAAGTTGTGTTTCTTAGCATGTTTGAATGTCAGTCCATTAGCTTAGCTTGTGCATAAAAAAAAAAAGACTGATAGAATGTATTATTGCTCCAATGCAATAATATAATTAATAATTTTAATGTACTTTGGACATCAATACAAATAAATTGCTAAAAAAATATTAAATAATATTAATTAATTTCAAATTACCAACTCCTCTCTCCCTCAATCTGGATTTTTTGTTTTCTAATGCCCTAATCAATATTATGAATTTTTGTAGGCTTACAAATAGATGAATTTTTAAATTCAGCTTTAAAAAATTTAATTTTTTAATATTTATGAGACTTAATTCAAAATTATAAAAATTTAACAATACTGGAATTGATAAAGAATTTTCAGAGCACTAAAGCTTCCTCCTCCCCCAAATTTCTTTTCTGTATTCTTGTTCTCTAGGAGCTTTGTGCATTATTTGAACTGTTCGAAGCTTACAAATAAATCAGCTTCTTTTACACAATTTTAAAAATTTTAATTATTCAATATTTATGTTTATAAAAGTATTTTTGTGAACTTAAATTGAGTACTGACCTGACATCTATGGTAGTTGAATAATGTTAGCAGTTATATTCCAGTTTTTTTTTCTATTAATTAATTAATTAATTAAAGCTTTAATTTAATGCAACAGATGTTCATTCATGTACAATATCAACCTAAAAAGATGCCAAACATGTTTTAGGATAAAATGGAACTACTCCACAGCTCAAAAAATGCTACCCAACCTATAATAAGATGATTTGAGCTTATAATATGACAATATATTTAATGGTGAGTAAAATACAAGAATGTAAAGACTGATGGAAAGAAATTAGCAAACACTATTTATATATATATTAACTATTAATTAAAAAAAATTATGTAAATATTGGTTATGCAAATTATACATGTATATCTTTTTCCATAATAATTGTTAAATGTATATTTTACTCTATTCTCTTTACTATTTAATTTGCATGTGGTAAATTAATTATCATTATAACAGCTTTTTGTTTGTTAGCAATAAAATTCTTTTGAATGTAGTAGTAGTAGTAATAATGCATGCAAATTTGCTAAGTTTTTTTTAGGAGAGTAATTTATTTAAAAATTAAAATCTAAATAATCATAATTTTTGGTAGATTATTATTGATTGCTACAGTGCTCAACTTAGGCCATATTTAGAGTTACATTATAAATTTTAATGACCATTGGTGTTAGAACTATATTATCAATTAACTTTTATAATAATGAAAGATAACAAATATATATAAATTCTATACTTATACTAATAATCTGTTCCATGGCCTTTTGAATTTTCCCAATAAGTTGTTATTTTTATCATAAACCATAAGGCAGAATATAAATGTATTTTTTTAATGAATGAAAAGTAACAATATAATATATTATAAAAGATGTTTACATAAAAGGAGACAAAAAATATGAGGTATATTGATTTGGACAGCATTTTTTTTCAAATTCCTAGCACTTTATATATGCCAGGAATTTTTTTAATTAAGAATGAAATTATGGAAATCAAGATTATATAAATAAAAACCTATTTGGATATAAATTAATATTTGCTTTATTACATATATAAGTTTTATATTGTCACAGTTTTGGTAATATGTATAATTTTTTAAAATTCTTGTTAAATTATTAATACATTTATTTTTTCACTTCATAGTTTTTATATACTCTTTATACAAATGAATTTTTTTTGCCTGTGTGGTTAAAGGTTTATAGTTGAATTAATTGCTTTAATGTAATCAAATATGTGTTGGATCTTATATATATAAAGTAAACTGAGTAAATTTGATATAATGCTTTTTTATATGTTTATGAATAATTTTATATAATTTTTTTTTACATAAAATTAAGTTGTGATATGAGCTAATTATAAATGCATATTGCTGTAAAGCAAAGACTGCATAAAATATGATCTAGTAAATATGCCAAGAAAACATACTCAATCACTGAAATAAAGATTCAATTTGAGTAATAATGTAGAATTTTATAAACATTAGAAAGTAGAGTGATTTTGAAAAAATAAACTAGTGATATTATTTTTAATAATTGAAATGCATTAATTTTTTTGTTTAATATATTGTCTATTAAAATCAGATTCAATTTACTTTTCAGTCATATTTTTATTCATAAAAAGTTGATTTATCATATCCTTTTTCATCTTCTTTAATATATAGACTATAATATTTGAATAAACTGTTTTCAGATGCCACAGTGAATTAAACAACTTATTTACTAAAATCTTATACATTTATTATTCATGCACACAATATAAGTCCCTTTTCTAAATGAAAAACTTGATAAGCATCTGAAAAAATAAAACAAAATGAAACAAATATTTACAGAAGCAAAGATGTAAAAAAATGTAAAAATTTAGACTTTGCACTTCAAAATAAAAAATTTATTTATTTTTATTATTTTGAAATTTTCATTTATTTTTAAAAAATAAAATATTCTCTCAAGGATAAATATAAAAAAGAAAAATAAACTAAAAATATGTAAGTTTCATTTTAATAAAAGAGACTTGAAAGTAACATGCAAAATCATCATTAATATCTAAATCAAGATGACCTTTCTAGCATTAATTTGCAATTTTTAATTTAGAATAGTCTATCAAATTTCTTTATTATTTCACCTTATATATGGTTTCTTGAAAATGTCATGGATGCTTTTTATCTGTTGCCATTTCTTTTGGCATTATATTCATGCCAACTTCATTTCAATCTTTTATCCTTCATATTTATCCAATATATATCTGCTAATATTTCCTATGAATCTCTATATTTCATATTTATTTAAACCCAATTTGAACAAATTTGTACAAAGGTTACATAAAGTGCAAAAGCATTCTAAATATATTAAACTATTCAAAGTTGAATAATATATTTAAAAAAAAATCATTAGCAAAAACTTACTTTTTTTATCATGCTATTCAATTTTTTTTTTAATTATACATTGTTCAAACTTAATAATTCAATTTTGTGATAATGAAAAATAGCATCTTGCAATAATTGGAGATAACCATTTATTAAATTACAATTTTTCTCTCATAAATAAATGAGAAATAGAGCTATTTTTATTAAACAGTGATGTAAAAATGAAATAAATATATTGCATACTTTTCATATATATATATTATTTATAATGAAGTTAAATATATAATCTAAAGCAGGGGTAATCAAACCTTTTTATACCTACCGCCCACTTTTGTATCTTTGTTAGTAGTAAAATTTTCTAATTGCCCACCGGTTCCACAGTAATAGTGATTACAGCAAGCTAAACCGTATAAATCTCTATAAATTTTTTTTAAAAAAGTCAATTAAATTTTAAAAAATGAAAGTGTTTCAGTGTCGGACAAAACCTCTACCGACTACCACTGATCTAAAGCATTAATATTCCTTCTCTTTAGATAATAGTTAAATTAAGATTCTCTTGGATGTTTTAGTAAGAGCTCATTTAAAAAAAATATCAATGTTTTATTATTTATTTATTTTTTTTTTTGTAAAAAAATCTATTTAATAACTATTTAAATAGAAAGAATATTATAAACAGTACTTACAAGTTTAAAAGATAGTTATTGTATTATGTAATTTGACTATGTAATTTCTATATCATAAATTTATTGATTGAGTGTCCACTTTAAACAGCTGACTTCTAAAGATTACTAATAAAGTTTGCTTTTGAGAAATTGATGATGGAAATAAAAGAGAAAATTTTAATTTGGATAAGCATATTAATTAAAGATAGTAACTTTTAAATAAATTAATAAGTAAGCAACCTGACATTATTGTTAAATACATATAAGTAATGGCTGCCCTTGAAAACTTAAGTCTAATTTAACATTAAAACTATGGTACATTGAGAAGCTTATAAGACATAAATTTAGAGCTAATGCTATAGTGAAAACCTAGGAAATAAAACATTAGATCTCCCCTTTAATTGGCCATTAATTAATATTTAAGATTGCAGAAAAACAATAACCAGAAAATACCATTTAAAAAAAAACAAACAATTTTATATTCAAGATTATTTGGCATACCTATAAATTTAAAACAGCATAAAATAGTTTTGAAAGAAGTTTTGTTTATTTTTAAATCGTTTCTTGGCTTTTAATTAATCAACACCGTAAATATTTGCATTGAATAATAGATAACGTCATTAGAAAAGTACATGTATCAGTCAAGAATTCGCAATACAGATTTATTCAACAAAGAAGAAATGATGTATTTATATATATATTGTATAGTATATATTGTATACAAGCATCATAACTTTACTTTTTAATAAAGTATGCCATTTGCTGTTATTTTAAAGTTATGATAGATATATTGTAAATTTCCACTTATTTTCATTATTTTTAAAATTCTAACTTTTGTTTTAAATAGTAGATGAATCTCATTATTTCCCAAAATATCTAGTTATAGATAGTCATAATTATTATTGTAATGTAAATGGTGAATCTGCTTTTAAAACAATTTCTTAGTTGAACGCAACTGATTAAAAGAAGGAAATTTAATTTCAAAGTTTTCTTTAATGGTATTTAAAAGACAATTTTCTTGGTAAAGAAAAAGGTCATACATCATTTACTAAACTACAATCAATTATAGTCTTGAAACTAATATAGTAAAATAAAAACACCTTTCTATTATAATTAGATAGTGAAAAAAAAAGATTAATATAAGGTGTAATATATATGTTAAAAATGATGCAGAATAGTAACAATAATGGTGGAAAAATAAAATAATTATAACTTTTTTAAGCATCTGTAATTGAAAAGGAAAAGTAACTAATTCCCACTAAATTATGTAATATCAAAAACCATGAAAAAATAGAATGCACGTAGTATCAATGATCATCATAGCAACCTTAATTAGTAAAAACTTATTATAATTATAAAATCTGATTTTCATTCATATATATATATTCCAAGTAAATGGGGAGAAAAAAATCAGTAAGCATAATATAAAAAAATAATGTTGTACTATGAGTGAATTGGCCATAAATAAAACAATAATGTTTATAAAGAGTGTGCATTTTAAAGATGATTCTTAACAGTACCACGAGTCACTATTTTATAATACAATTCTTAATCTCTTAGGCACCATTTATATAATTCTAAAAAGAATTACATTACATTGCATTACTGACCAGTTCTAGCTTCCTAGGTAGTAAAATACTGAATATGTGCACAAAAGTAAAGTTTTTATAATAATTCAAAATAATGATTAATAATTTTATTAATTGATCAATAGTAATAACAACAACAGCAATAACAATAAACAATGTCACATTTAAAACAAATATTTTCCAATAAAATAAATAGATTATATTAAGACTCTTATTTATAAATATCACATAAATATAAATGGTATGTAGAGTTAAATTATTTAATTATTAATTTGCTTACAAATTATAGGCTGAATTATTTTTTTATATATACAAATTGTGAATGAACCTAGATAGATGTTTATATACATATATTTCAATTATTAATTTGTTTTTAAATTACAAAATAAACTATTTTAACAATAAATCATTATTATTGTCCTTATTAATAGGCTGATTTATTGTTGCTCCTTATTTGTTTGTTTTTCTATGGTTGGATCCAATGCACCACATATAAGCTTTGTTTGGTAACAGCCTGCATGTGACTATATGTATATATTGGAAAAAGGCTGATTGAGTATCCATTGTTTGTAATGTCAATATTAAAGATATATATATGTGAGCACATCAGAATAAATTGTGAAGTCTGTGTAAACTTCAGGGATTATTTAATGATATTTTATGTTGCAAAACTCCAAAGGTTGAGTGAATAAGTTTACAAAAACACCAATGAGACAATTTGAATGAGATTATATTAATTTTAGGCATCCAGATGCGCAGTGACTACAAAATGTCGACCTGCCCACCCTGATCACAGTGTGTACATTCAATAGGAATTGGAATTAAGTTTTGTAATTAGCATAAAAAAGGAACAATATGATAATATATATGGTTATAAAGTTTACAGGCAATCAAGGTCAACTAAAAATAGTCCGAATCAACTGGTTATTAAAATAAGCTTTTTTCTTAGGGTCCTAGTACAAGGTGATGATTTTATATCGATTTAAGGGGTCTGTATCCTCAGTGACTACAAAACTGTCAACCTGACCATCCGGATCATCTTGTGTACATCCAATAGGGTTTGAAATTAACTTTTGCAGATTTTTTAATAAAAGGTAAAATTAGTTGTTACAAAATATAAAAGCAATCCTGGACAACTAAAAGAAGACTGAGTCAAAGAGTTATTAATTTTAATTACATGACTGTAAGATTAATTGAAATTAAATTGTTCAGGCTGAACCTTCAATAGTTCCAATTTAGTTATTCAGTTTTATTTTGACACTGTCTCCTCCTTTATTAATTGTCTTTGGTAGCAAGGAATTAGAAGATGGGATATTTTTCCAAATTAATTTGTCCCATGTTTGTTCAGCAAGTCAGGATTGACAGGTTTTCTTATTGTGGTCTCTGGCCTCATTAAGTAGGTTATAAAAGAGCCCGTCAATGGAGTAGTCTATTCCTTTTTCAAAATTGAGTTTCTTTCTGACCTAACAGATGGCAAAGATAATGTGCATTGCCAGTCTGATCAGTCTAAAGAGTACTTTGTTAATCGCCTTGGCTATCACAACATTTGCAATCTCCTTGTCTGTGGTTTTTTGTAGAGCCTGGAACTGTAGTTCGTTCCATGTTTCACAGTTCTCTAGAATGTGGGAAACCATCTCTTTCACTTTGTTGCACATCGGACATATGGGTTCAAACCTGTACCCTTGATTGTGACAGAGGAATGCCATGGTGGGAAGGACCCAAAGGATAATTTTAATTAAAAAGTCCACCAGCGTGGGTTACAGCTTCCATCTTTTTGTCAATCTTGTGAACCGTAAGACTCCAATGGGAAGACCGGTTTCAACTTTCAAATCATTGCCATGTGTTAGCCCATAATTTCCCCAATAATGCAACTTTTCCTTAAAAAAGGAACTGGAGACCACAATATTTTTGATCACCATAATCATCTGCTCTTGAACCCATAATTTTCTCTTTCTTGGGGGAGGCCTCTGGAAATGGAAGCAGACATTCCATCTCTGGGTTACCATGAAACAACTTCACTAGGAAATTGTGAGCCCATTGTGTTAAAAAAAAGGGAAATTGAGTATAATGATATTTTAAGTAAAGGTTTGTGTGAAAGGGTAATATAATATTGAAAGTACGAGAGATTAGATATTCTACATATTTATGTAAAAGAGTTAGTTAATAGTCAATTTCAGTTCTGTTTGAAATAATTCTAGTATTTAAAACCTATCATTAAATTATACACTTTGTTAATTGTTAATAAATATTGTTTTGTTAATTGTTAGATTTGTCCAGCATTATGTTTACATTTTCTGCTTTGCCAATTGTTATTTTGCCAAGAAGTCCTGCTTTCTGGGATCTAGAGATGAATTTAGATATATGTTATGGTACAGCTATGGTAGGCATTTGCACATGACATCCTCATCAGTAAATTATAAATTTTCTAGACTAGAGGTCAAATGGCACCCTCTAATGATGGATATTAGGTGCCTACTATCCATTACAATATACATATTTTAAGGAAACAAAGCTTGTAACTTTTATTACTTTCCTTACTGTAAATAGACTCTTCTACCAGAAGTATAATGTTATAAATTATTAATTTTTAACAAAATCTATTGTTGAAAACTTGACATACATGGACATATCTATTACATTTTAGAAAAATCATGGTCAAATGTTAATAAACAGTGACCAATGAAAATAGTAAGCTGTATACACTTTTTGCATTCAAAAGAGGTATCTTCTTTTAAATGCAATCTCTGGATATAATATATAAATTTAAGCACTGGTCAGTAAATAAACTAATAAAAAATCCTTACTAATCATCAATGGCAGTTTATTACTTTCCATGTAAATCTTAATCTAAATTACTCTAACATTTTTAAAATAGTTATCGCAAAAAAATGTCTTTCATTAATTTTTCAAAATAATATCCCATTTTCATAATGCATTTTATTAAAGTACTAAAAATTAAATTGGCTTTAATAATTATAAATGATTGCTGATTTAATATATTTATTTAAATGGATATCTGAAGTTAAATATAAATGATACCTTCGCACTTACAAGCATATGCATCTTCCCTCATTACACAATGATCTATGAAGAGCAAAGCATTCATGTGACAAACTTATATTATCTCGGAAATTTTTCCTCTCTCTCTTTTAAACAGTACTTTGATGACTAATTATATTATCTATGACAGAGTTTTGCTTGGGAAAATTGAATTTATTCAAAATAATTGCTACTTCCATATGGATTTGAACAGTAAATCATGGTCCTGACAAACAAATATATTAACAATTACAATTTGTTTCTTTCAAACTCACATTATGCAATAATAAGTATTATGTACTGATTTTTTAAAAATGAATATATTTACATATAAATGAAAAAGTCTTATAATATACAAAGTCTTTTGGATGATAACATTTTAAATATTTCAACATATTTTCATATGAAGTCAGCTATGAAATTAATTGTTTATGGTATTTTTGAAAGAAAATATGCACCAAAATTATAAACAAAATATCATCATCTCATTATCATCATAAACAACAACTGAATAATCCAAAAAATAAATTAAGATGGTAATACTATATACTGAAATCCTCACACTAATTTTTGACTGTTTCAGTAATGAGTTTAAATGTAATTCTGAAATAAATATATTTATGCATCTAGAAAACATTTTATTTATTTATCTGTAATATCAAATTTAAGCCTGAAAAAAAAAACCCATAAGGGTTTGAATTCCAAGCCACTTACTAATTATAGGCATTTTTTATTCTTTAATGATAATAATATTTACAAACAAAATATTTAACTTTTTAAACTTATATATGACATATGCTTTCAGGAGTAGTTTTTTTCTCCTCCAGAGCCTTCTATTATAAGCATAAATAACCAATAATTACTAGTTCTTAGTGCTATTATACATATTTCCCAGACAAATTTATAGTTTGTGCTTCATCAAACTTACAAAGCTATATATGCAAGTAGGTATGAAGTTTTTTGAATTTCAGATCATTGGCTTATTAATATAAAGAGATTGAAGATAATTGCTAAACATATAAGAACATTAATTTTAGCATTAGATCCAAACTCTTCACTGCCAAAGATTATAGGCCAAGAAACTTGCTTGAAATATGGGGGCAATAGCCCTATCATCCATTGATTATTATTCTTACAATAAATAGTTCTACAATAGAATAAACAGAACATGATCACCATTTCTTATGCTTGTTTATAACTGTTATTAAAACAGGCAAAATTCTCCATACAATATTGCCGATCAGTGCAAGCCAGAGTAATCAATGGATGCCAGAAGGCTTGTGCATAAAATCCCTATCTAGTGCCTACTCTTCTGGTATCCATTGATTACTCTGGCTTGCACTGAGTGGCAATACTGTATGGGGAGTTTTGCCTGTTTTAATTTAGAATAAACAGAACTGAATTACAATTATAATTATGCCAACAAAATAATTAATATAAAGGTTCCAGATCTATCATTACTAAATGAGAAAAGTATATGGCTAATTGAATTATGTATTATCTCTCTATTTTAATATTTGACAAATATTGTATTAGAAAATAAATAATTAATAGAACTATTTAAAAGTTTATCAGAAATGATAAGAAAACGGCTAAAATGATAATCAACTATAGAATAAAAAAATATATATTAATAAATACAATAATTATGACTTTTCCAAAAATTGTTGCAACTAAATATTAAACCTGACTATTTTATTGAACTGATAACAAAAAGATTAATAAAATAAAAGATATCAAATAATGAGTTTTTGAAAAGAAGCTTTTTAAAAAAATATATAACTTATTTTATGTTTTCTTTCTTTCTTTTCTTTGTTGAAAAATTACCTTCCATTAAAGTTTCAAATTACTTTTAAATTAGAACTGGGGGATAAAATAGTGATCTAATCTTTTATTATATACAAAGATATTTAACTATTGCTCTTCTCGACCATTTAAACTCAGAAAGGAAATAAAAAAATACTAATTATTTTAAAAGCAATTTTTATTTTATTTTTAAAAAAAAACCAACTCCGATAAAAACATATTAGTTTGGAACCACATATTTAAGACTACTTTCTTTACAAGAATTTTTAAAAAAAAAAAAAGAAATAATTTAGATAGAGGGTTAAGTCCAAAATAATGGTAATTTAGCATTAGCAATTATTGTGCTTTTTATTATCTTATTAATAATAAATATTTACTGAACCTTTTATAAAAAAAAAAATTCACAAAACAATGTTTAAATTACTGAACAAAATTCACTTCAATCATTTTTTTAAAAAGTCTTTTCTAAAATAATCTTGCAAATTCCTGATTTGTTATCCCATTTAATCCCTCCCTCCATAAATGCCACTTTTGATATAGAAATTAATACTACTCTAGTTCTTTTCTTGTTATATTGCCCAGAAAATTTATTATTTAAGATCCTTAATCTTTACAATAAATTATAATTTTGCATTTAATCAGTTTTAATATCATAATAAAATGGATAACGCGTGTAAATGAAAAAAAAGAAGAAGAGAACTAATAATATTAAAAACAAACAGACATACCTCAATATAAACAATGTACATATATATACACGCACTGTATATTAACTATAACCTACTTTGAAATATTTAGAGTATTACTTATCCTATAGAAAATATAATAAATATACTATCTTTGTGTTGCAAAATAGTCTTCAAAAGATGTTGATCTAATTGACATCATTTTGAATATCATCTGTGAGTAATCGTGACTTTTATCAAAAATATTTGCTATGTATATTTATGACAAACGTTCTCCGTGTTCTTCAGTATTTAATTTCACAATTATAAACTGCATATAAAATGTACATATGCCGACTATCAAAGTATCTACTTCCTATGTCTCTACAGTATCACATATTGCTGGAAACTTAAATCAAATATATATATTAGTCCTAAATATTAATTTTATATATATTATAAATTCATTTACAATATGATTTATATATTATATTAAACAATTATTTTTTATATCTCATTAAAATTTATATATATTTCTTCTGTTTATTAGATATTTAATACCATTTACATAAACAATGAAATAAATTTAAAAATACATATATAAGTTTATCTTGGACAATGAAAGCAATTGGTTTTCCCAAAATGCATCATAAATAAAAAATCTTGTGTAAGAAATAAGCAATTATAATGATTACCTAGGGCAAAAAAAAAAAATTCATTATTGTAAATTCAAAATATACAAAAAAAATTTAAAATCTCATTAAAAAAATAAAACCCAAAATTGAAAAAAAAAAGATAATTAATAAATTAATATTTTATTATGCATATTATTAATAAAAATTTATTAATGTGTGTGAAAATATAAAATATTTCAATTGTTACAAAATAATTGTATAATTTATGACCACCATTTACAGATGTTCTACTGAATATCATTTCATTAAATCAGGGCAAGTAAAAAAAACCCACAAAAAACATAATAAATATATTCAAATATACTTCTGGTTAATGTTTTTTGCTTTTATAAACAAATAACTAATAATAGTCAAAATAAGAGTCATAGATCACATGACCCTATTCTCTTAAGCTTGTAATTAAATAACTAATAACACTTTGAATTTTTTTTTGCAATACTGTTAATTTTTTTAAAAACAAATCAATGGTTTAGATTTTAAAAATATAATCCAAGAGTAGAGTGATTAGTTTTAATAGTATAATACATATAGTAAGTACATATACTTAAACTAGTATATATACTTAAGTTAGATATAATTTAAGACGATTTTAATCTAGACTTTCAAGCTCCCTTAATTTTCCACTCCATCTTATACAATCAATACATATATATGTGAAAAAAATAAATAATTTCCAATATACATATTTCCTGCTTAATCAGTACTCATCAGTTGATCTGGATCATCATCTACCACATACACATATATAATCACTGTTCAGTTTATATTAAGATAACAAATCTTCAAACTTTAATCAATCCTTCAGCTATACATATCATTGAAAATCTGATGATGGTATGTTCAAAGCCCTTGTTTTCCAATTTTTGATGAGTATAAAAATATTAATTAGAAGAATAATTAAATAAAATTATTTTGAGCTAAGGGATACATTTTAAAATTTATTATTAATGTAATTATAAACAAAATTTATTTTTTGTTATATACCAAATAAAATTTTGATTTTTTTTTTTTTGATTTTTTTCTGACATGTTTTTTAATTCATAATAGCAGCTATTATTTTGAAAGTGTCATAAATCCTGCTATAGACAAATTATGAGAATGACTAAAAATAAGCAGGTAAATATTATTTTTAATTTATGTTTACAGCTTTTTGATCATATAAAGTTGATTATTAATTAGATAGCACATGAAAAATTGCACCCCCTTTATTGATTAAAGTTGTTTATATTCATAATGTTAGCAGTCTTTGGCTGAATTAGTACTTACAAAAAAATTAAAAATTAATTGAGTGGATATATTTTAGCTAATGTACACATTTTTGAATTTATTATTGCATTTTATAATTAATCAAAGTTTATTTTTTATCATATATTGTACAGAATAAATTGTATTGTTATTTTTTTTTTTTTGCTTTTTTTAATCATTTACAATAATGACAACCTTGCCTTGCAGGGTTAGATGAAAATTAAGTATAGTAATAAGAATTATAATTACTTTAATTGCATTTTATCATTGTACAATAAAATAAAGTACTGAATAATCAAAGCAATGATATAAAATAAATAAAACATACACTGTATATACTTTTTTTAAAACCATGATGTTTTCATGAAGTCCTTAATGAATATTTTTGCAATATGGCTACCATTTAAAAATGGCAAATGTTTAAAAAAATTCAAAAATTGTTTTGAAGATCATTATATAGTTTATTATTAATCAAAATTCTGGATATAAATTAATAATGATAGCTATGGAAAATCCTCTGATTTTTTTAAAGATTCATTATGTGCAGGGCAAAATGTATATTTAGTCTCAAGCTGATAATCATTTAAGTTGAAATCAATGAAAATTATTCTTCCATCATTGGTTAATAAGAGATTTGGATTTCTAACCATTATTTAATAAATTAGTCTTTAAAAGTTGCATTCAGAACCATTCTTAAAAACTATTTTGAATGGGTAGATAACACAATCCTCAGCATACTATAAATCCAAAAGTAAAAAAAAATGAAATTTTAATTTTTATTCAAAATGAATTAAAATCTTCACTACAGTAATAACACACCCTCAATCAAACATATGGAAATTTTATAATATGAGTAAATTTTGGTGGATAACTATGTAAATTATAATATTACTACAGAACTGTTCAATTAATTGAATCAAATGCTTAAAACAAATCAATAAAAGCAATATATACATCATTCTTCTAGCTTTTTTCTTACATTTCCCTGACAACAAAAGTATATCTATAGCAAACCACTAAACATCACATGATTGCCATGTCTTATGCTAGCACAACTGTCACTGAACAGGCAAAACTCTCCATACAGTAGTGCCACCCTGGGCCAACTACAGGGTGGCACTACTGTATGGAGAGTTTTGCCTGTTTAATGACAGTCATGTGCTAGCATAAGAGATGGTGATCATGTGATATTTAGTGGATTAACACCAATCCTGCCTAATAGGATAGTGGTGGCTATGGTTGTTAAAGAGCCAAAGACACCAAAATGTATGGGTGCTGAACTGAGTTCAGACCCATATGACTATATAAGCTATTGAGCTTAGATTGAAAATATATTGTGTTTTCAATTTCATTCTCATAGTTTTGTAGTTAAGTAGAGATTAAAAGGTGGCTGTTGGAGGGTTGATTAGATCCTAAGATCTAGGTACAGTGCTCTCAGCTCCAAAGCTCCTCACTGATGAAGGCCATAAGCCAGAAACTAGTCTGGGAATATTGGACAAGTAGGCACTAGATGGGGATTTTATGCACAAACCTTCTGGCATCCATTGATTACTCTGGTTGGCACAGGGTGGCACTACTGTATGGCGAGTTTTGCCTGTTTAATATATCTATAGTAATCTTTGATTCTATAAGAGCACTCTGAGATTTTAGAGCCATTCATCTATGACTGAAAGAATTCTGTTCAATAAACCAATTGAAAGTACTTTATAACATATTCTATGATAATCTCTGGTATTATCAATTCCATTATTTTTATAAATTGAAACAGCAGAAGCATCCTTAAAATAAGCTGGAACAATATTATGAGTTTCATATTTTCTTTAAAATGTTTAAATAGGTTTGAACCTAGCATTATCATTTTCAACCATTACTAATATGCTTCAGAAAGAAACTCTCTATATGTTAAATTCACACTCTCTGACCCATTGTTTTTCTTCTCCACATCATTTCAGCAAATTTCCTTATCTCATTTCGTTTTAGATTTTTATAATTTCTTGGGATCCATTTTAAAACTTCAATTGTCAATTATTTTTTAACAAAATCTTCAGCCTAATGCCAGTAATACCTGTTTTTGCTCTTTTACACTTATAGTTCATTTTTTAGTCACCTTCCTGCTTCACCAAAACATGTATCATAATTTGTTTTGTATTTCTAGCCTAGTATGTGTTTCAAATCTGAGATTCATATGTAAGAACGGATATAACACATCTATTTAAAAGTTACACATTTAAATATACAGGCATACTTTCTTCTAACATGAAGTTATTTATATCAAAACCATTCTATTTAAGTTAAATTCTATAAATAAATTCATCTATTATGCTTACATTTGTATTAATACATCTAATCAAGATATCTATATTTGATATCTTTTTCTAATTCTTTTTAATCAATCTTCACTTTCTCATATGCCAAATAATTAAACATTAGACTTTTTGATATTTATCTTTAGTCATACTTTATTACTTTCATCTTGTAATTCTCATGATATTTCTGAAGCATTATTTGCAAAAACAACCACATAATGTGCAAATTCTATGCATGCCTATTATTATTATGTTGCTTTCCAATTCAATACACACAGCTGTAAAAAATATGTTAATCATTCTACTACACTTTTATCAATGTTAATCTTAATGTCTTCACATAATTTAATCATAGATATTGCATTTTGATAATTATTTTTTATAATTTTGGAATATCCTGAATCTATATCTTGATATTCCAAAGTTTTAAAGCATCAAAAAAATATTTATATAATCAAATGTATTTTTTAATTCCATAAATCGAAAACATGACATTTCATACCCAACAGGTCTTTCTATAACTTTTGTCAATACTTAAATATGATCTATCATACTAAAGACATTTTTAATTCTGAACTTATTCTTTAGTTGTTTTGAGTCTGAGATTAATAATCATCCTATTTAAAACTTATAGGTCTGTAAATTCTAATATCCTTTTATTAATCTTTTTTTTTAATATCAATACCTTTTCTAATACTTTTTCTATTTTTTCATCTATTTTTTTAAAAATGATTTTCAAATTCCAACATAAATATCAATTATTAATACAGCTATTTTAAATAAATTTTGTCTTTGTAACTTCACAATGACATATATTTCATATTACATTGATCAATGATTACTTTCCATGTTGAGCCAATTATAAACATTCTAATCATGAAATACATATTTTCTATTAGACAAAATATAGTTCAACATTGTCATATCTTCATTCCACTTTAATTTCCATTTTAAATTTTTATCTAAAAAATATAACATGCAGAAATATTTTCCCACAAATTCCACATTTTTATGCTTTATCTCATTTTTGTCTTCATATACAAAGTTAATTGCAGATTATTCTCATTTCAATTATTTTTCAATTCTAACAAAATATCCCATGATAATTTTAAAATGTTATTTAATTTGAATAAAAGCAAAGATTATTGAATATAAATCTGAATTATATGTGTTATTGTACTTCATAATAACTTGCAAAAGATCTGGCTTAAACAATGGAAGAAAAAGTGAATGTGTAATCCCCATCCTCAGATTGATTTCTGGCTTTTGCTTTTATTAATGAAACATGGGATTCAGAACTGGAAAAAATGTAGATATGCATCCAACATCCAACTTTAATTTCCAAGCTAAAATTTAAAATTCAAATCAGCTTATCGGTTTTGAATCCAAGTCAACCTACTTAAATCTGAAAAAAGATCAATAATTATATATTTAAGTTATTTTCAGATCTTTGTCAACTATTGCCATTTTATTTCTCTGGCTAGAAATAATTAATAATAACAAATTATCAAACAACTAGCTTAAATGATCAATCAAATAAATAGTATTCTGTCCTATGAACAGGTTCAGAAAACAGTCACATCCATTTCTCCACTGTTGTCTTCATTACGCAGCTCTTCAATTCCATGTAACTCTTCCCCTCTTATATCATCAAACAAAGTTAATTTTTTCTTTCTTTCTTCTTGTTTTCAATCACTTTTCCCTCTAAACCATCTTTCATTAATCTATGCTTTCTTCTTAATATATATCCAATCCAGATTTTTGTTCTATCTCTAATTTCCTCAATGAATCTTTTTTTTTTTCATTTATTCTTTTAAAAACTTTTTCATTCATCATTTTATTCATCCAACTAAAATTTTTCATTCTTCTCCATGACTACATGTCACAGGTTTTCCATGTGTTTCTATTTTTTTACCCATTATCTACATTTAACAACTATACAACAATACATTCCACATATCATTTAAGTAATTTTTTTTCTTAAATCAATTTCCAAAGATCCACAAAATATTTTGTTTCTGTTAACAAATGTCTCCTTTGCAATGCTATTCTCTTAACTTCATCTTTACTTCTTCCATCCTCATTCAATTAATTAACTGAATATCTAAATCCATTTACATAATGAAATATATTATCATGAATTTTATTTAACTTGCAGTATTTTTCTATTCTTTTCTATCCACAAACACTTGGACTTCTCAACATTAACTTTCATTCTATATTCCATATATCCTTCCTCCAATTTATTCAACATATTCTAAAGACTATTTTCACCCTCAGTTATAAGATCCATATCACTTGCAAATTTTATATATTTTATTATTCTATCTACAACATTTGCTCATCTACAGTTATTTATTTAACATGTCTTCTAAATAAATATTAAAAAGCACAGGTGATAAACTAAAACCTCACTTAATTCTACATTTACTGCATCAGTATTATTATTCTCTAGCCTAATTCTTATTATTTGCCAAGTATACATATTCCAAATCAATGTTCTCTCTTTCCAAAATACTCCTTTATTTTTTAAGATAATCATAAATTTATTCTAGATTACTCTATCAAATGCTTTTTCTAAATCCACAAAATATATACCAATTCTTTAATCTTTTCTCAATGTATCTCTCTGCAATTGTTCTAACAACACCAATAGCATCTCTAGTACGTTTCCCTCTCTGAAAATCAAACTATTCTTCTCCAAAATAGTATTATATTTTCTCATTAATTAACACACTTATTGTCCTATATTATTCACATTTAACAGCTTCCTTTTTTTAAGCAAGTGAAATCATTACAGCCCTCAAAAAATCTTCATATCAAACTCCACTATTATATATAAAATCGTAAAGTCCAACTATTTCCTTCATAGTAATTTCTTACATTTTTTAAAAAAAAATTCTTTAGTGATATATTATAAAATCAGCTCTCCATTTTACCACCACCTAGTGTAAGCTTGAATAATCAGTGAATACTAGATGCAAAGAAAATCCCTATCTTCAGAGCAGTTTATATTTTGCATTTTCCAATAAAACCTGGGTTTCAAAGTTGAAAGGAATGCAGATATACAATAAAATAAACAATAACTTTTAACCCCAATTTATCCATTAAGTCAAAAAGTTAAAATTCAAGTAAGTCTATCTGCTTAAAAAATTATAGAACTAAAGGAGTTCAGCAATTTTAATATTTTCTATTCTTTATTAACTATAAACATCTTATTTTTCTGGCTAAGAATGTTAATAATAACAATAAATCATAAAACACTCAGCTAAAGTTAATGAATAACATGAAGTAATTAAAACATATAGCTACGGAATGGGTTTTACTTCTAAATAAACATTCAAGCAGGTTAACACGGGATAAAAACCTTAGATTGATTTGAATTTCAAATCGCTGGTTTCTGAACAAACTTCTTTTGCTCTGTTCCATAGTGATAGTATAACTTCATGTTTTGTGTTTCTGGTGTAATTGAATGTATAGGCTAGGTATTTTCCTGTATGTGTAGGTTTTTGGTAAACTGTAGTTTTGATTTTGCCATGAGGGAGTGTCTTGTCACAAGAACATCTAAGAATGCCAATTTTGTTCTTTTTCTGATTCTATTGTGAATTTAATTGAAGGCGATATGTTGTCGACATGTTTCCAAAAAGTTTGTAGCAGTGCTTCACATGTGGCCTTAAAAACATATCATCCACATAGCGAATCCAAACTGAGGTGGATATGGAGTAGTTTTTATGGCTAAGGTTTCAAGTTCTTCCATGTAAATATTGCTAATCAGAGAAAACAATGGTGAGACCATAGCCATTCCTTAATTTTGTTGGAAGAATTCTGCATTATATTGAAATTAGGTTGCTTTTATGCAGAATGTTAATAGTTCCATTATACTATCAACAGGAAGAGCTGTTCTGGTTTGTAAACTATTATCACCATTTAATCTATTTCTTACAATAAACAATTCTTCTTCACATGGTACATTCATGAATAAACTTTCCACATCAAAGCTTACCAGTAAGTGAGTTCTTTCAATTTTCATGTTCTTGATTAATTCTACAAAGTGTCTAGAATCCCTCACAAAGGACTGGATCTTGTATGCCAAAGAACTTAGAACTTTAAGAAGAAATCTTGCCAAATTTTGCAAGGGGAATATGATTCTTATGGATTCTAGGTAGACCATAAAAATGAGGAATTTTGCTGAAATATGATGTTATTTTACTTTTTTCTGAATCAGTGAAGTACTTACGATGCTTTCTGAGTAATGCTTGTAACTTTGTTTCTGTATTCGGTATTGGATTTTTTTGCCATTTTTCTATATTGGCCTGCTGTGAGGTTCTTGTATTTTGTTGTCACAATCAGTTGTATCTATTACAACTGTTGCATTGCCTTTGTCAGCAGGGAGAATAATTATAGATTTATCTACTTTGAGAGATTTAATTGCTTTCCTCTCACCATAGGATATGTTTGACTTCAGTTTTTGTTGTGTAATTCTGCTGCTTCTTCTAAAGGAAATTTTTGAGTGACTTCCTCAGTGGCTGCCATGAAGGTGTTATGGCAAAGTTTAATCTTCTTTATCTGTTAGATGTTTAGAACTGAGATTTTTAACAGATGAAGTTGGTACATTATGATTTTTGATATGCCCATGTAGGTTAGCAAATTTCTTCTTTTGGCATTCTTTTATTTTGCCATGTAATATAGAATATGATTTTCTTACAGCTTGAGAAACTCTCAGTAGTCTTCATCAGGAAGTTTATTTTTAGAAAATATTCTACATTATTTATGGAATGCTCTCTGAGTAATTTTCTCAGCTCTCTGAAAATGAATTGGAGGTTTTAGTTGCAAATCTTTAGGAATTATCCCATCAGATTTACATTTACATAAGAAAGTTAAATGATTTTCTATTTTGGCCAGCTTTAGACATAATTATTCATAATGTCTAAAGTTTGATATAGTATCAGGTCCATACCAAATACTTAGTGTTTTCCTAAAGGTTTGTGATGATAGTATTCTAGTTGTATTTTTATATTGGACTATTTCGATCATCTAATATGTGTATTGAATGTCTTTAGAAAAATTTAACTTTATTTAAATATTCCAAATACATTCAACTATTAGTAATAGCACATCAAACAGGTTAGTATATGCAAAATGTTTCAAGAGGTTTTATTCGCCCCTCTTCTTCAGGTGTTGCTGGCCTGACCAGTGATAGTACTAGTATGGGATTCGAACCTGGGTCCTTAGATGCTTGAGTATTGAATTTTAAGGTAACATTTTAACCAACAGCAATCCTGCCAAAGGCAAACAGTCTGTAGTAATTTCATATACTTATCTATGAGGTTCCTCCTGATTTCCCCACTTTTTCCTTAAGAACAAAGTTGATTAGTGGTTTCCATACATTATGTATAGTCACACTAGGTTGGTTTATGGGATTTTTGCCATTGTCATGTGAGCGGCTTCTTTAAATTTTCTTCTTTGTACCTTTTCTTCTCTATCCAATATTTTTTTTTCATCATCACAAACCTTCAGGAAAATACTAAATATGGTAGTTAGTTAATTAACAAAAAAAAAGTAAATGTTCATAATGATATTATTTTCATAAATATTCACATGTGTAGATTTATGTGAGTGCTCAAGTGAATATGATAATATACAAATGTACAGACAATGTACTTTCTTTGTCTAGGGCATCATGTATTATTGGGTTGGCCCTGCCAATAACATCTGCTTAAGTATTAGTCCATTTATTTTCATTACTGTATGACAAATAAATATCTATGTGATTTGTATTTGTTTAATTATATCTTTCAAAAGGCAAATTAGTCTATTGATAAACTACAAATAAGAATTAATTTTTTTTTATAATTTAAAAATGTTAATTTTCATCTAATCTATGATAATACTTAAAATTTTAACATGATCAAAAGTTTGAATAACAAAGTTGTGTTGGATTTAAAAGAATTGTGTATGATTTGAATTTTAATGTATTAATCAGATATTTTAAAAAGAACATCATAATATTATTAAAAAGTATTTTTAAAAAATTTATTATGATCTGCAAAATTTAGATTAGCTATGGATGGCTTGTAAATATTACTTATTTTTATAAAAAAATAAATATATTTTATTAAATTTAGACATGTAATAATAATAATAATAATATATTCAAGTTTTCTATAAATATTGTATTTGTAATTTAAAATATTTGAATTACTACTATTATTATTATTATTATTTTGAGATTTATAAAAGAGTCTAATCTAAAAAAAAAAAAAAAAGAATTAAACAAACATGTACATGCATAATCAAAACTTCAATTTTTTTTTAACTAATCAAAATATTGTATATCAATTTAAATATTCAAAAAAATGCTTACAAATTAAAGAAATCACTATTTACAAAAACTTTCTATATAAAATTTGAAATATTACTTAAAAAATTATGCTTGTAAATATAAAATTAAAATTCTTAGCTGCACTTAGTAGGCAATAAATAAATATTAAAAATGAAAGATGACAGCCTTCTTATGGCCCATCCAGCAAATAGAAAAAATGGAAAACAAATGGTCTCCGAATAGAAATCAGACTTTATCTTGAAAAAGTCATGGTAAAAGATAAATTATAAAAACATAATAAACTTATTAAGTTCTGATATGAAAAAAAGTAATACCTAACCAACAGAGGTGAGGGTCCCAGGCTCTTAAAACAAAAAAAATAACTACATGTTGTTAGAAACCCCTCCAAGAATAAATATACTCTCTACAAACAATTTAAATTTGAAGGTATCTCAAATAGTTTTGCACAACATTGATGTTATTTCACTTCAGAAGAACTATTGTTCTTCTACTAATGCATATCTTAAAATTCCTGAATTTATATTGATTCTTGATAGGATGCATTCTAAATATGATATGATTATATTTGTTTTAACACAATTTGTAAAGCAAACAACTTCTATTGAAGATTTTTAAAAATATTGCAATCAATATGTGGATAGATAATTTTTATGCTTGTAATATTTATAAATCTTCCAATACAAACTGGGATCATGTTCCAATTCTATATATCCTTTTGATATATAGAGATTTCTCTACACACAGTAGATATACAAATGTATTGAAGCAGACTGTCAACTTTTAAAAATGGATAAATTTAATCAATATTTATTTACTTTACAATGCCAAGCAAAGAAGAACATTTTATTCAGAAAAATGAAAAGATTAGATTACTGCTTATTAGTGCTTTGTTTAAATAATAAAATGGTTTACCATTATTTGATAATTTACAGATACTAGATCAATTTCGTCATAGCCAATCTAAAACAAATATAATCACTCGTAGAATTCTTTATCTTTGAAAATATGCCGTTGCAAGATAGATTGTAAAGAAAGTTATTTGTCAATATATTAGATATCTTACACAAAATATTAGCAGACTTTTCAATCCCCTCTTCTTATGTTAGTTTAACACATTCATAACAACGGTAGCCAAAAATTCATCCCTTTATGATATCAAAAGCAATTTTTTTCAAATTAGAACAATATCAGTAGTGCTCTTTATGCCAATATTTGTCTATCAAAAATCCAGAAATTGCTGGCAAACTTATCAAATCACTGGATGATATTAAAAAACAGTGGAAATTAAAATTTTTCAATAACTAGTCAAAAGTTTTAGGGTTATCATCGATTAGCCCCCACACACCACCTGATGTTGCTGTTGCTAGTCAAAAACCAATAGATATAATGTTACCGGGCTAATTTACAATTTACTTTTTTTACACTACCTACATGTCAGCGCATAGCTCTGGAATTATCGGGGAAAGGGATCCAATGTCTTTGCTGATCCAAAGGATCATCTGTCACATGCGAGACAATTTTTAAAGCATTATCCATCTCAGCACATGGCACTGAAATTGGCAGGGAGGGGGATCCGATGTCTTTGCCGATCTGAAGGATCATCCGTTACAACATTTTTAAAAACAAAATTATTTAATAAAATCTAATATTTCCTTTTTTCAATTAACGTCTGATCAAAAAAAAAATTTTTTTTTCAACACTATTTGAAAACAATTTACGAAACACAATTCGATTTGAAAATTCCCCTCTGATCAAGCCAAGCTTATGTTTTGAAAGTCTCATAGCTGTCTCTGCACAAAATACGATTTACGCGTGATTTCTATATAATGCTGGAACGTACACTTTTGAAATTTGTTTAACCTTAAAAATACATGTATGGAAGCACGTCTTTTGTCTTACAATTAATACTATCTAAAACTATGTCAGGTCATATAAAAAATAAGTACTTCAAATGCACATGCAAGGACTTAGGACAACTTGAATTCTACACATTCTCACATCATACTGTAGCAATCTGTAAAGTGTGTGATAGTACCATGAAGCACAAAAGCTGCTTAGCAGCCAATATGAACAGAACTGTTATATAGGCCACATGAGCAGTATATTTCTGTGCTTTTGCATGGAAACAGTGACTTCAGATGGTGTGCAGGGGCTAATCGATGACAACCAGTTTTAGTTACTCATTAGATCAGAAATACAAGCTTCACTTTCACAACATTTTTCTAATATCCCTTAAATATACTCTTTATTGTTTTCAACCAGTGAAGGCCCAAGAGGAGAGAGGATATTTCCATAATTTCTAAAAAATTTAAGAACTAAAACATGGTTAAAAAAACTATTCAGCAACATTATTCATGCAGAAACTATTCCAAAATTTTGCATAAAAATAAACTTAGCACTGATCCAAAACATTATCACCCAATAGCATTATTTAATGTTCTTTAAAAGTTATTTAAAAGAATCCTATTAATAATAATTTTTCCAGTCATCTATATATACAGCAGGCTGGATTAAGGTCAGGAAAAAGCTGGAATCAACAAGTTTTATCTTTAACGATTCACATTGAAAAAGATTTTCAAAATAAGTTAAAAATAGTTGCTATCTTTATTGAGCTAATATCAGTTTATGATTCTATTTGAAAAAATGGTCTATAAGTTTCTAAAATCCATAGATGCAGAAAAATATTTTCTTTAATCAACAAAATGCTTTCCTATAAACAAATTGAAATATCACTAAATGATACTCCTTAATAAATATAAAATCTTACATTCATCTATTTGATCTTCCAGATACAGAATACAGGAAATTAATTTTTGTTGCTGATATTGCTTTGACATTAAAAAAAAAGCTTCTTTTCAGAAATAAAAAAAAATCCCTCAAAAAGGATAAAAAAAGATTGGAAATCTTTTTTAAAGTTATCTTATTCCCAATCCAACCAAAATAATATCAGTCAAGTGCTGATCAAGTAAAAGTTTTTCGTTCAAACCATTAACTATATGAATGTATCAGGAAGTTGAATACTACCCAATGTAACAAAGTTTTCTTTTATAATAAATATGTTTTCTTGATTAAAAAAAAAACTTTCATATAAACAAAAGAGAAAGATCTCATATTTTGAATACCCTTTTGCAACTACAAATTGAAACACAATCCTATACCATGTCATTTAAAGTAAATTAGAATCATAACCTAAATTATTTTACCCACTTACTGAGATTAGATCTAAAATAAATTTTTATAAAAAATCTAAGTTGGCTGGCAGTATTGAGATTGTCATGCACATAATTTACAAATAGCTTCATTACTATTTGAAATAAAAGCAAAATTCATATACTTGGAGATTAGATGTAATTATAGGGGATCTGAACACAAACTTTCAAGCTCCTTTCAGTTACCTATTTATATCTCATATAACTGATACATATGACCATATACAGGAAAAAGATAAATGATCTTCAATATATGTAATTTGTGCTGAACTAGCATTCATCAGTTGGTCCAGATCATCTCCCTCCTCACACACACACACACGCACGCACACACATATATATAATCAGCACTTGATTTATATTAAGATAGAAAATCTTCAAGTACTAGCATATTCTGATGGTAAAACTGTACTCCTGTTTGAAGAAAAAGTTCCCATATTAAACTTCTGAATACTCAATTAAATATTATTATAAGAAATATTATTGACACATTCAAGGCTACCCCTCTGCAATGGATTCCTGTTCTTTCATATATTTATACACAAGTTATCAGAAGTTGTCTCACAGAAAATGTATAAAAAGTTAAGAAAATTAGACTCATCAAACAAAAATCTTCTTTTGGGGCATTCAGCCAAAAATCTATTAACAAAGAATAATGGCATTCTTTTGAGATTCCAATAATTTTTTTTTTTCCAGATCCAAAAGTAATGTCATTTAAATTTGATTGTTCTAGAAAACTGGAGTTTCATCAACAGATTCAGGATGACCAATAGTGATTGCATTCATCAGTTATATAATGGAATTTAATAACTACTGAGTTATATACAAAATATGTATGAATTATTTAATGATAATCAAATCTATGTCTACAGTGATAGAATGTAAGAAGATTATAAAGGCATTAATGATTTTGTATCCTGGATAGAATCTCTACAGATTCCTTTGTGATCTTTTGTATTTAATAGTTAAGCTATATAATGAAAAAAAAAAAATCACACACTAAATAAATAGATAAATATTGAAAAGTAAATAATGAAATCCAAGAGATATACTTGAATGTAATTTTGCAGAAATGTCTTTTATTCCATCATAAATTATAATTAAAAAATTGGTTAAAATATTAAATATTAAAGCAGGTGGTAATTGCTTTACTTGAAAGTATGAAAGAATTAGATAGGTATTTATTAAATTTATATTGTAAAAACTTTGTTATATATATATAAAACAAATGCTTTATTTGAACATATGAAATATATATATATATATTATGTGCTTAGAATCAATTTCAATTCATACTAAATAACTATTATGTAGTTTAGTAGTAGTGTAATAAATATAATAACTTATAACTGACTATAGCTTTCTGGATGTGATACTATTTAATCCATTATTGCAAAATCACACCTTCATTGGATTGAATATGCAAAAAGAACAAAAAATAAAAGACTTTCTAAAAGAGTATTTTATTGGTGAACTTGACCGTGGATTTCATAGGAGAGGTAAATCCCATCTACATTATAAGGACTATCTCAGATATTCTAATGAAATACAATGTAATTGTTCCATTTCGAAGATATGACAAAGAATATATTAGAAAGCTATAATTAGACATAATGTTGAAGTATTTTGGAAATAAAAGTATTCTACTGAGGAAACTAAAAGTCAACATTATAAAATACTAAGTAAAGAGAAAAATGAATACGCATGTTCTATATGTGAACATATTTCTAGTTCACAGATTGGTTTGTATAATTATTACAAATTCATTTTTAAAATAGCTTTTTTGTCTCGCTTCTTCTTTTTTTGGAACTTGAATGGCCACACTCATTTTTAAGTGGTTATTTATTATTGCATTATTCAAAATTTCTTTTGAAACAATAAAAAAGTCACATAAATTACTGAAAGTATATACTTCTTCCCAGAAAGTTATTTAAGTTAATTTTTTTTCTTCTTTTTTTTAAAAAAGTTATTTAATTACAATTTTTTTGTATTGATGTAGTAATAAAAGCTCTTATATTCTAATAACATTTTTGATTCATGTACATTTTTTTTGAAAATATTAAGTATTTTTGAAAAAGAAAGAAATGAAAGACTGACTGCATCTGAAGACAATGTTGACAAAAGTTTCCAATTCTTTTAATGTAACTTTAAAAATTGATGCAAAATGTGATGTTCTCCAAAATTTCTCACACATAATAAATATTGGAAAGGAAATTAAACAAACTAATACTAAACTATATCATTACAATTTTGTTGTTAATACATTTGATCATCTGACCAGGAATAATGGATTTTAATGAATAATTTTGTTTAAATATAAATCAATTACCCATAAAATCAGTTTTGGAAAGCACATGAGTAAGTGTTAGATCTTTTCCACTTAGTAAAAAAGCATCACATTAAAATATATCAAGTATGATTTTTTTTTTTGAATAGCACTAACGAAATCTGTAAGATTTTATGATGACATTGTTTTTTTTTCTAATGAGCCAAATATTATAACAAGGAGACTTAAAATCTTTGGCATTGTAACTATAATCATCTTGAACAGTGAAAAAAAAAGATAAAACTTCTGTAGTCTATTAATTTAGGGCACAACTATCATTTGATCTCACAAACAAATAACCATATAAATATTATTCTAATGATCTAAAATAAATATATTTCTTCTACTACTTTTTTTTAATCCTAATATGCAGATATTTATATGTCTATAGAAACAAACATAGGGATATGAAGTAATGAAAATGATGATGATGAATAATTTCGTCAGTTTTTCTCTAATAATTTGGTCCAAAATTGCATTAAAAATTTAATGCTTTTAATTAAATTTTGCAATTATTTTTTTAAAATAATCTAATTTAAGCAGAATATAACATTTATAAAAAGCACTTGTTACATTAATATTTTACATAATTAAAAAGAATAAATTTTAACTTATTAAAAATCAGTAATGATTGGTTGATAATCTTTTATGTTTAAAAGAAATATTAAAATGAGATCAAAAACAAGTTCCTTTGGTTGTTGTTGTAGTTAACAGATATAGTAGCCTTATGCTAATATTAACAAACGTTTTAATACTCAATATATTTCTTATTACTCATTCATAATTTAAAGCAAAACCTAATAAAATGTTTGTTATAAATTTTATGAAAAGCGTTTATTTGCTTCCAAAAAAAAAAAAAAAAAAAGATTAATTTATTTAAACTTTAAACAATAAATAGCTGAGAAATGCTTTCAACCCAGAAAGCCATATTTTCAAAAACTTCTATTTCCAAAAAGGCTATTTAGTAACAAATCCATTTACTTCTGTTTATTACATTATAACTAAAATTGTAATGTATTTTCTCTTCTTTCTTCCTCTGTTTATACCCTCTTCTTCTCTGAAAAAGTTCTTTCAAAAAAACTTTCAGTATTTAGAGGGTTAAGATGTTTTTTCTAGATCCTTGAAAATGACTATAAATAAATAAAAATAGTTGAAACGTTGGAACATACATGAAAAGTTGGAATATATATACAGGAAATAAAGTTTTTATAAAGAAAAAAAAATTGGAGATTTTTAATTGTTTTTTAATTATATGGTTATATGTAATGTATATTTTGAAAAGAAAAAAAGAGGATGAAATGGTATTTAGAGGGTTTAGATGTTTTTTCTAGATCCTTGAAAATGACTATAAATAAATAAAAATATACCTGGGTCTCTTTTTACGCGGACTTATTTAACACGATTTTGAAGTTACGAGATTCATGTTTCACCGAAAGTCGAACTCCGATATTGCGCTATTACTTTAAATAATAAATTTCACGCACTCACACTATATTGAAAGTAATAGCACATTATTGAAATTCAACTTTCAACTTAGTAATTTCAATATTTTCAGTGCTTTATAATAGTAAGATTTTATGCAATAATGAAATTAAAATCATGATTTCCACATTTTATGTATACACACATTAAATTTTACAAGATTAAAATGTAAATTTGTTCAAACATTGTGCGTGTTAATTTTGCATTTTAAATCACATTCTGTTTTTGCTTTTTAAAAAAGAACGTTTAATCAATTATTAATCTTTTAGTGTCTGCAAGTTTATTTTTAAAAGATGAGTAATAGCAGTGGGCACAATTAAAATTGAAAATTAAAGACAAAAATAAGAATTTAATTTTTAGTTGTTAGATTAATTACTAATTACGTTGTCACCAGAAAACCATTAATTAACACAACATGAGAATGACGTTGGCGCTAGTTGTATTTCCTCTTGTGAAGAATCTGATTTTCTTAGCAGTTTGCAAACGAACCTTTTACCGGCAAATAGCGATAATAATTAAAACGTGTATAAAAAATATAAATTACTGTAAATTATGCATAAAAATATATTGTTTTGAATAAAATTAAATATTATAGTTAAAAAAAGTTTGTCTTGTATCAATTTTTTTCAAATTTTAAATTTTTTTATTAGTCATATTTTATTTCCTTATTTTTTTTTTGCACGAATTTTAAAGTAAATTTTATGTTGGTGCTTTGCTTTTATGCGAGTTTTGAAAAATCACAGTCCGTATCCCCCCCTTTTCAAGGTAAGTTACATCTATTTTTGCACGATTTCATTTGTGCATGTTTTCTGAGGAACTTATCTATTGTGTAAAACGAGACCCAGGTGTAGTTGAAATGTTGGAACATACAAAAAAAGTTGGAATATATATACAGGAAATAAAGTTTTTATAAAGAAAAGAGAAAATTTAGATTTTTAATTGTTTTTTAATTATATGGTTATATGTAATGTATATTTTGAAAAAAAAAAAAGAGGATGAAATGGTATTTAGAGGGTTTAGATGTTTTTTCTAGATCCTTGAAAATGACTATAAATAAATAAAAATAGTTGAAACGTTGGAACATACAGGAAAAGTTGGAATATATATACAGGAAATAAAGTTTTTATAAAGAAAAGAGAAAAATGGAGATTTTTGTTTTTTAATTATATGGTTATATGTAATGTATATTTTGAAAAGAAAAAAAGAGGATGAAATGGTATTTAGAGGGTTTAGATGTTTTTTCTAGATCCTTGAAAATGACTATAAATAAATAAAAATAGTTGAAACGTTGGAACATACAAGAAAAGTTGGAATATATATAAAAGAAAGTTTTTATAAAGAAAAGAGAAAATTGGAGATTTTTAATTGTTTTTTAATTATATGGTTATATGTAATGTATATTTTGAAAAGAAAAAAAAAAGGATGAAATGGTATTTAGCTGGTTTAGATGTTTTTTCTAGATCCTTGAAAATGACTATAAATAAATAAAAATAGTTGAAACGTTGGAACATACAAGAAAAGTTACAGGAAATAAAGTTTTTATAAAGAAAAGAAAAAATTGGAGATTTTTAATTGTTTTTTAATTATATGGCTATTTAGTAAGAATAATTGAATTTCAAAAATTACTACAACTATAACAATATCTACTACTACAAGTACTATGATGTTTTTAATCTTCGTAGGACTTATTTAATTCTCTTCTTATAATTCATGATCATTAAAGAAATATTTCTGAGCAGTAAGGTCACTATACTGAATCAATGGGATCAATTTTTCTGGATCCACACACCGATTTTAAAACTATTATTACCACAGTTATAAAAATATTTAAAACTTGTGAAACAGTTAACATTTATCAGAATAACTGAAAACTATGGTCTCTAGGCTGCAAAGTTAAAATTATAGTACAATTTCTGAGAATGCACAACAAAATAATTTCTTCCTTGCAGTAGAATAATTTTAAAACATTTTCTAACCACAATCTGGGCCAAGAAAATGTGGGCAATGCTTCAGATTCTTCCAGATAGTGGACCTATAAGACCTACTTAGCCATCCTTAGCTAGAAATTAAAGTAAGAGCAAAAACTGCTAAAATTTTCACAAGCTTAAACTATTTATTTATATAAATTTTGAAGATGACGTTATCATAAATCAACTATTTAAAACTGATTTATCTTTTTATTATCTTTTGTATCATTGAATTTTATCAAAGGGAATCAGTTTTTTAATTAATTAGTTTATATTTTTCTAGTAATTAAGTTATTATCAAACTCAATTCTTACTGTGTGTCACTCCATTTCAATTATCTATACTGAAACTTTAAGATTTGTATTCAAATTTTAGTTTCACCTTAGTTCTGTCATCATTCTACCTCTCTCCCCTTTTAGTATGGGTTTACATGGATTCTGACCTTGAATATCAGATTAATGCGTAATAATATACAATATCTGTAAATTGTTTAAATAAATAAAAAAATGTTATATATGCGCACATACTCCGATAAGCTTATTCAAAAATAATGCATTGCAAGGTATTATTAAATTGCTGTGCGTAAGTTGTATAAAGTTAAATAATCCTATTAATTATTCTGATAGGTTTAAATAATATTTTAAATTATAAAAAAAATCAATAATTATATTTTAAAATGTAAATATATTATTCTTTAGGTCAGGTCCAGGTAATACTTAAATTATGAAAATAAATAATTCTCAATTAAAATAAAGATGTTTTTAAAATTCCCCTGCTAATTAAAGGCAAGTCATAGTGGGAGGGGGAAAGAGATGACAGAACTAAAAGATATTTTTAAGCATACAGAAACAAAGAAAAAGGTTTGTTAAAAACAACTTTTATAAATTACATCATGTAAAAAGGTAAAATTAAAAAAGTGATCAGATTGAAATTCCAACCTGTATAACTATTGCATCCGTGACCTAAAGGGATGTATGGCACAGACCCGAGAGACAGCTGCATGGGTGACATATTGCTCGATGGATCTCAGAGATAAGGAAAAAGAGAATAAAAAGACCCCTGTTTGTTTAAATAATCAATGAAAGGCTAGAACCAGAAATGTTAATTCCAATTATGATGTTTTTTATATTTCTTGCGATCCAAATTTTATATCTAGCAATGTGCTAAGAGTAGGCACCATGCGACACTCCTCCGGACTGATGGCTATACAATAAAATTCCCAAGAAAATGTGATAAACCTAGAATTCTGCTACTTCTGCCAAATAAATCTTCTCCTAAATGTAACTGCCATTGAACCAGGAAACTCGGACTCTCCAAACAGTGTGCACACTTAAATGAACTAAAGGTAACATGATACCCAAGAATAAAAATTGTTTTGGAACTTTAATTGAACTCTATATTTCTAATATATTAATTTCATTTTCAATTTCTACTATTATGTAATTCTAAAATTAAATCTGTACAATTTCTGTAATAATACTATTTTATAATGAACCTTGTAAATTACTCTATCTATCATTATTCTACTTGGGTATCCAATTTTATTGTATTCATTAAGATTATATTTCATGCCCACGTGGTTTCCGAGCTGACTTTTTTTTTATATATAATTCGCGGAAGGGCTACCCTCTTCTGCGACTTAATATCATAATAGTAAATCATATCAGTTAATAGTTTTCAGCTCGGGAATCATATAATATTCTTAATATGCTTTATAAAGACGAGATCTACATTATTAGTTAGTGTATTTGTTAATGGGCTATCATTCATGTTAGGTTAGTTAAATCTTAAATAAAGCCATAATGTTAAGAAGAAGGGGGGGGGGTAAATGACAGTAAATTAAATGCTAGTCGTGTGGAGATTGGGGATAGATTTCTATTATCTTGCCAAGCATAGAATAAATAAATGTGTTTGCATTATTGATACATGAATTTTTATATCGCAGAAATGTAAAAGAGGTACTGTAAACATTTTGTTCTCGCACTTTAAGGAGCATACAAATATATATAACACGGAACCTTGTCATGCGGTCGGGGATGGAAAGGCTACGACCTCATACTGACACCACACTTGTGACCACTCCTAAGGGCTCCGACCCTCTTCCTATTCCAATAGTAATTACCTTGTCATGTGGTCAGGGATGGGAAGGCTATGACCTCATAACGACACCGTGCTCATAACATACCTAAAGGGCTCCGATCCAACGTTTGATCATCCCACCAGCCTCCAACATTTCTCCTGTGATCATCCTTTTAGAAAGCCGATTCTCTTATAGCTCGGCAGTATCCATGCTACCGCAGGTCGCTTTAATAAATAATTATAAAGTTTATGCTGGGCCCATCTCCACTCCTCCACATCTGTTAATCTTTAGTAAATTATTAGAATAGATATTAATATTATAAAGTAAATGGGATGATAGCTTTGTGAATGAATGCACTCCTCATTAAGATATCATAGCACGTCTCGTCACATTCGCCACTTAAATGTGAGGCATGGGATGTAATTTATATTGGTATCCAGGTAGCGTAATATATTTACCTATGTAAATTAAATGCAACTAAATATTGAAATTATTTATATCCACGTCTGTGTCTGCTTAATTTAAATAATAATTAGTATCACTCATATCAATGAATAGTAGAATATAGTAGTAATCCATAAGGTGAAACCATTAGTTAGAGTCTCTTGTTTACCTGACCACCGGGCCTAGAAAATAATGCTATTGTTAGGGTAGATGCATTGTCATGTGGGTTTTGTTGTGAATAAAACTACTAGGTTCGAATACGGTATCACAGGCTCTGAACCCACCTGTGTTATGCTGCCATTCGAACGTGGTGGTGGAATTTTGCAACATGTTAACAAGGCATATGAAATCATATCGTTACAATACATAACATTTTTTTCTTTAATCAGGTGTTGAATTCTAAAATTTCTTACTAATCATCATTTTTTTTATGATCTAAATCTACATCAAACATACATAATTCTAAGTTGTAGTAAAATTTAATCTGAATAACACAAAATGATAGTTAACCACTTAGATAATTATGGCTATTATAAAAATTGATTACAATCATAACTCTAAATTTTTATTATATATTTTAAGATATTAATTAAAAAAACAATATTATTTTTTTTAAAGCGGGTGTTAAATAGAAAATAAGTATAGTAAAATGGTCAAAGTTTTACATTCAGTGCTTACTAGCATAAATTAACAACTCGTTAATTAATTCATATATTAGGAAGTTTCAAGTTGTCTGTGAAATAAAAAAAACTTCATTCACATGCAAATAATAATGATAATATCAAAAAACGAACAATAAAAAGTCAAGTCAATTAAATATAAACATTCTTATAATGAAGAATGAAAAATACTTTTATAGAAAAAACAAAAAAATTGAGAGAAAAAAAAGATCACTCTAATTCTTGCAAATTGGAAATAATAAAGTTTGAACTATACTAAAAGAAAAAAAATATGATACATATAAATAAAAGGAAAAAAAGATTAATGATTTTAAGAAGAAAGTTTTATTAACATTAAAAGGTCAGAGTTACAAACTATATATATAGTCTCTGTTTTATTAAGAGAAAAGTATGAAACAGATACTTAAAAATTATTACTAATCATACATGTCAAACAGTAACTCAATGTATACATAGCCCAAAAGTAAACTTTTTGATAGTCTGAATGTTTAAAATGAGCTACTGTATTTAAGTCTTTATGTATGTCAAAAAACTAATCGTGATTAAAATGAGCACTTTACTTACATCCCTATGCTAGTTAAATTTGTTTTTTGAACATGCTTAAAATAAATTGAATTTACATTTCAATGTAAATTTATATTTTAAAGCTTTCATATATTCTTTATAATGGAATTATTTGTAGTTAATTGAATACTTTTCCCTAGTATAAAATATCAAGTTAATTGCTTCAGAGCATTTCTCAAAAATAATTAATTTTGCTTGCTGGGAGAACATATATAGGTAACACATTTTAAAAATCTTTTTAATACTTTATTTCAATCATGAGTAAAATTGTTGTTCAAATAAATTTGTGCTGCAAAGTATAGCATATATTTTACTATAAAACTAATTACTTGTGTGAGATATTCTGACAATTAGTTTTAAGATTTTTAAACTATGGACTCAATATAGAATAATTGATAATGATCATTCTGATTTGATAAATGATGTACAAATTAGTGTATTTCTAAGACAAATTTAACATATATTTTTTAATTCTATAAATCTTTTTTTCATTTTTCCTTTTTAGTACCAGGCATCTGTAGCAAGAAAGCAATGACAGAAAAAGATTTACTATAGTGGGAGTCCTTAGTTCTAATTTTGGGGTACAGCAGTACAACCATTAATGAGATGTATTGGAATTAAATTTAGAAATTTTAGTTTGACAAAAACTGTATACTTATTTAAGAGTCACCCAGTTTACTACAAAATTGAAAGAGACCAAAAAAAGTGATGTAAAATGTATCACATAATCCAATAAGATTGCAATACTATTGATCTCTCATTAAAGCAATAGAAATAGTTATAAAATAAGTAATTTTAAAAGAAATAAAATAGAAGGCAAATTGTGGTAATAAAAGTATTTTAAAACCTTTCCCCCCTGCAAAATAGATAGATGGAATGCGCAAACTTTACTTGATGTAAACTCTTTAAGGTCTAAATAGAGGTAAACACTTGTAGTTAAGAAATGGTTAAAATTGGTATAGTTGTTCTTAATAAAACTTGAAAGTAGAATAAGGCAATTAGATGGTATAAGTTTTTTGGAAAGACATTAATTAGTGGAAGGTTGGCTGCACAGTGTTACATTGGCTACAAGATCTAATTTAGTATCTTCTTTTCTGGAAATTTTTAGATGCATCAATAAAAGATTAATAATATTAAACTTGGCTAGTGCAAAGGTATCTGTGCTGATTGTAATAGTGCATATACTACTTAGATTCAGAAAATGTTTACTATTTGCCAGACAATATTATTACACTGGTGTTATTAAAAAAATCACATTTTGTTACTTTTCAATGATTTTAAAGAACATATTGTTGCAAGCAGAAAATGTTTGACAAAAATTGATGTACACAATGGTATTGGAACTGCAAACTCAAATGGTCTGCTGTTATTGAATTTTTGCATAATAAATGGATAATATATCACAGACATTTTATTTATATAGAAAACACATCATAGGCTTTAAAGATAAATCATATTTCAATCTTACTCATAAATATGTGATGTTCATTCCTTAGACATATCTATTCATGCTAAATTACAACAGCTATCAAACACAAAAATTGGGACATTTAGATTTGACATTGCTATATATATATAATTGGATTAAAATTATACGGGTTAAAAGATTCAAGAAATCCCTGAGGCAATTGATAACTTTTATCTAATAAGAATTTACTTACATTTATAAGTGGACCTTTCTGATTGGAGATAAGCTTTCGCTCTCAGAATGTAGAGATTTCATTGGTAAAAAAATACTTTAGAGAACAATAGCCATATAGAGAGAAAAAACCCCTTCCCAGAAATCGCCAGTCACACTTAAGTTCCACGGCCAGGAAGAAGGAATAATTTACTCGTCGGAGAATATAATCTGGAAGGCACATAAGAGCCAACGGAGAAGGCAACAACTTCGGGAGATTTGATATGCAGCACTAAGATAGATAGGGAGCCTCGATTAAGGCCGGATAATCTCCGCAGTGTTCATACTCCTGATCCGACCCATTGTGTAACTTCTGGACCACCCTCCACGGTGAACTTCAAGACATATCATTGGCGCAGTCGACAAACCAGTAGGATATTCAGAAATATATAAACATCGGGAAACTAGTAATCCAAAATTCACAAATTCATAAGTGACGCCGTTCAAATTAAACATGGCGCAGGTAAACGTTGGAGAATTTGACATGCATAGACAATCAGAATGGCCTCTATATGCAAGCTGCATAGATAAATACCTTTTAATGAATAATATTGTAAAGGACGAGAGAAAAATTGCCACTCTACTGTATTTTGCGGGTCCAGATGTAATTAAAACAGCAAATCATTTATGTAACCCGAAAAAACCAGAAGAACTGAAATATTCAGAACTACAGGACATACTTCAAAAATATTTTGATCCCAAACCAACCAAACATGTAGCACGCCTCCATTTCCAGAATCGTAGGCAAAATAGAGGCGAAAACACTCGCAAATTCGATATTGCACTACAGGAGTTAGCAAAAGATTGTGTTTTTGGGAATTATTTGAAAGAAGCACTATTGCAGCAATTCTTGAGGGGCATGTCTGACGGGAGACTCCGAGAGCAGTTATTAACAATCGATGGCCTTACATACAAAACAGCTATCAAAACGGGCCTCGCACACGAAGCGGCTATGGAGCAATCAAAACAATTCCAGAGCGCAAAGGCAGCAGAATGGCGTCAAATAAACCTCGTGGAACTAAACGGAAATGACAAAATGAAGTGTTTCAGGTGCGGAAAATCCGGACATTTAGCTAAAACATGTAAACAAATAAACTTCGCAGAAAGAAATGAAAATGATGAAATGAAGTGTTACAGATGCGGAAAATCCGGACATTTAGCAAAAATGTGTAAATGGAAAAAGAGTAAATGTAGAAATTGCAGGAAAATAGGACACTTAGTGAAATCATGTAAAAACAACAAGCAAGTGGAAATTAAAAATACGGAAACCGTTAATAACGATCAAATAATGTTGTCAGTAAAAATATTTGACCGACCATTTGCCGTGGAAATTTACAGCGGTTCCGGAATATCTTTAATGGCTTATAGAGATTGGAAAACAATAATGCAATTTCACAATCGAACCAGTAATCTAGAAAAAACAAATCTGATAGCAAAAGACGTAAACGGGAAACACATTGAAATAGTCGGGAAAGTTATTGTTCTGGTACAAACAAATAGCAAAATCACCGATCTCCCGTTATATATCATTCACGGAAAAACAAACCCCATAATTGGAAGAAATTGGTTTAAACCTATGGGCATCAAAATAACTATCATAAAAAAAATTATGATTGAAAAGGAAATACGCAATACATTCCCATCATTGTTTAAAAAAGAACTAGGGGAAATTAGAATAAAACCAGTTGAAATACAGCTTAGGGAGAATGCAAAGCCTGTGTTGTGTAAACCACGGAGAGTGCCATACGCGCAACGAAAAAAACTAGCCAATGCACTGGAAGAGTTAACAAATAAAGGGGTATTAACACCTATGGAAAACTCAGAGCGGGCGACACCCATAGTAATCATTACTAAGCCAGACGGCAGTATACGTATTTGTGGGGATTACCGGATAACAGTTAACCCAGCTTTAAATAAAAGCAATTATCCAGTGCCAAATGTGCGTGAAGTATTAGCCACTCTCGAGGGAGCAACTCACTATGCAAAATTAGACCTTAATGCTGCATTTCACCAAATACCAGTAACAGGAAAGTCAGCAAAGATCTTAACACTGACTACACCTTTTGGTCTATTTAAATACAACTGTTTGCCTTTTGGAATTACCACCGCACCAAATATTTTCCAATCAAACATAGACCAACTACTCCGAGGAATAAATGGTGTGATACCTTACTTCAATGATATATTAATAATGGCAAATTCAGAGACAGAACTCCAGAGCAAGGTTCATGAAGTTTGTGAAATGCTAACAAAATCAGGAGCCAGACTAAATGAAGAAAAATGTATCTGGAATACTCCAGAAATTAAATTTCTAGGACATATAATATCCAATAATGGTAAAAAACCAATGCCTGAAAAGATACGAGCTATTAAAAATGCACAAACACCTCGGAATGTCAAGGAATTACAATCTTTCCTGGGCCTTATTGGATATTTTGAATGTTTTCTTAAAGGAAAAGCCCACATTGCCAGTAAGTTATACGAGTTATTAGAGAAAAACCGGAAGTGGAGCTGGGATAGAATACATGAAGATGCATTCAAGAACACAAAAAGCTTGCTAACATCAGATGACCTACTCATAAACTACAATAACAATGAACAGGTAATATTAACCACTGACACATCAGAATATGGAGTAGGAGCAGTAATAAGCCACCCCACAAATGAAGGTGAACGACCCATAGCTTATGCTTCAAGAACATTATCAAGGTCTGAACGGAACTATAGTCAACTAGATAAAGAAGCCTTGGCAATCATTTTTGGGATAAAAAAGTTCCACCAATATCTATATGGAAGGCATTTTACAGCAATCACTGACCACAAACCATTACTGTGAATATTTTTGAGGTCAAAACAATTACCCGATCACTTAAGCCCACGCATGCTGCATTGGATTGAAATATTATCTGCATAAGATTATTCCCTTGAATACAGGAGAGGCAGCTTTATAACACATGCTGATGCACTGTCTCGAATACCAGATAATAATGGAAAAACAATAGGACAAGTCTCTATAAACTACATAGATACATGGGAATCAAATGTGTTGAATAGCGAGTTAGTAGCAAAATGGACTAAATTAGACGATGGGTATAGACTATTATGGAATTGGATATGTAATGGCTGGCCCAATTAAACGACCCAACAATCTCCCAATGGCATTCTGGAAAGCAAGAGACCAACTGTCAATAAATAAAGAATGCATACTGATAGGCGATCGAGTAATCATACCAGTTCAAGGTCACCCAGCAGTCCTAAGTTTGATCCATGATGGACATCCTAGAATTGTAAGAGCCAAAGCTTTGGCAAGTTCCTATGTATGGTGGCCAGGTATAGATAAAGACATCGAAAACACTGTAAAGGCATGTACAAACTGCCAGTCAACTGCAAATCAGAAACCACAAATGTATACATCATGGCCAACTGCAACTAAACCATGGGAGCGGGTCCACATGGACCATGCAGGAACTTTCAGAGGAAACATTCTTGGTTATAATAGATGCATATTCTAACTGGGTAGAATATAGACTAGTTAGGAATACAGGGTCTAATGAAACAATATCAACTCTTAAAGAAATTTTTGCTTTCCATGGAATACCAGAAAGCCTGGTAACAGATAATGGTTCTGGTTTTACCTCAGACCAATTTAAAGATTTTACAAAAGAATGGGGTATCAAACACATTTACACCCCACCCTACCACCCAGAGTCAAATAGACTGGCTGAAAAAGCCGTACACCAGTTAAAGCAAGTCTTAACAAATCAGAATCTCAACAAACCCATGAAGTTCTTCAGTTAGCAATGCTTTACCAACATTTCACACCCATAGCATCGACTGGGATTTCACCAGCTGAAAGGTTACTAGGCCGGAAACTAAGAACCAAACTATCACTACTACACCCACAACATGAATCCATTGAAACTACGACAGAGGAATGCAATGAATTTATGGTGGGTCAAAGCATTTGGGTTAGAGATTCCCTAAAAAAAAAAGTGGACACCAGGTGTGATCTTGAAAATACTTTCAAAACAAAATTGTACTCATAGAATCAGAAACAGGCACACAATTCCATCGCCACACAAACCACATTAAGAAGCGAGTAACAAACAAGTCACCCCTCTACACAGGACTAAATCATGAAATTATAGAAGAAAAGGGAGCTGACCAAATGGCTGAAGAAGTAACCACACATGAGAGTAATCTTAAACCAGGGAAAAATAAACCTCAAAGAGTCCGGAAGCTTCCTTTCTAGCTTAAAGATTACTTGTGTTAAAAAAAAAAAAAAGGGGGGGGGGAACCATGGTTCTCTAAAGTAAAGGGGAGGAGTGCTATATATATATATAATTGGATTAAAATTATACGGGTTAAAAGATTCAAGAAATCCCTGAGGCAATTGATAACTTTTATCTAATAAGAATTTACTTACATTTATAAGTGGACCTTTCTGATTGGAGATAAGCTTTCGCTCTCAGAATGTAGAGATTTCATTGGTAAAAAAATACTTTAGAGAACAATAGCCATATAGAGAGAAAAAACCCCTTCCCAGAAATCGCCAGTCACACTTAAGTTCCACGGCCAGGAAGAAGGAATAATTTACTCATCGGAGAATATAATCTGGAAGGCACATAAGAGCCAACGGAGAAGGCAACAACTTCGGGAGATTTGATATCATAGCGCAGTGCAGCACTAAGATACATAGGGAGCCTCGATTAAGGCCGGATAATCCCCGCAGTGTTCATACTCCTGATCCGACCCATTGTGTAACTTCTGGACCACCCTCCACGGTGAACTTCAAGGCATATCGACATATTTTCTGAAGCATAAAATTCTTTTAAAAAATAAATTATGGGCTACAAGTAAATCTATTCCTAAGTCCATTAAACAGAAGCAGTTCTTTGATCATGATCCTATTATTAATCTTGATTTAAAAACAATGTATTTTCTGCTTGTTAAACAATAAAGTGAATATGAAAATTCATAACCCATAAAGATTTGGAGTCAGAAGTTCACTATCTGACAAAAAGACTTCAAAAAATAATCAGTGAATTAAAACTGTAAAGATAATGCAGACATTTGTTGATTATGGATTCTTTAGACCTTGTTTTAATGACACATTGAAAATAATACATGGTCTTTAAAAATGGTAATGGTATTAAATCTATTGAATGTGATATTTTAAACAAATAAAACAAGTGTTTTGTTTAAATTTTGAATAATGTTGCAAGAATTGATTTTAAACAAATGAATGGAATGTTTTGATTAACTTTTGAATAATGTTGCAAGAATTGAGATGAATACTTTTAATGATATATACATTCTATCCATTTAAATTTAATCAGGCATTCAGCATGATAAAGTTAAAATAACTCTTAATAATCTTAAAAGCAGAAAAACTATAGATCCAAATAAAACTATTTGGTGAAATGTTAGTTTCAAAAACATTGGAATTTTTTTAGAAATATCTGAATGAATTCATGAAGTTGTGGCATCTAATCTTAAAAATGCTTCTATTGTTAAACTTTAAAAAAAAAAAAGATAGACAAGACTGCAATAATTATCATGGAATATCATTGTTACCCATTACAGCAAAAATTTTTCAAGAATTTTATTGATAAGTTGTTTTCAGTTGAGATGGGATTTTTCCACCTCATAGTATAATAGTTTATATTTTTATTTATATCAATTTTCTTTGTTACATAGTATGGATTATGTGTATTTATAAAATTTATACAATTAATAAATAAATTGATGAAAATAGATTGATAACATTAAATAACAGGTAATCAAGATCTATTTACAAAAACACTCTGATATATGTAAGGGAAATGATAAGTGCTATTGTGGAAATATGATACAGAAAAGAATTAGACATATAAAACAAATAAACAGTAGACTTTCTTAAAAAAAAGTATTCTATGGTGAAATTTAGCATAGTTTTTATGGCAAATGTAGATCCTATTGATATTATAAAGATTAGCCCAAAAATATATTTTTAAAAAATATAGCATTCATTATTTTCATTGGGAATATATGGATAATGATAAAATATAATAGAGAGGCTATAACTAAGTAATATTTCCCAGCAAGAGAAGTTTGTTGCAGAAGTTGAAAGACTATTATAAAATATGAAATAAAAAGAGTAATGACGCAATGTGTTATATATATATATATATATATTGTAACAAGCACAGATGACGTTACATTGTTTTTTTATTATTAAACATGTTCGCATTTAAAAATTTTCTTTAAGAATTAAAAATTGAAATTAAATATCATCTTAAACTCGTATATATAAATCGCACAGATAAAAAAAAAAAAATTATTAAAATAAAACTTTATTAAAAATAGAAAGGTATTTTAAAAACAAAAACCTAAAAAGATTTAGAGATAAAAATATATCTTTAATCTTGGAAAACACATTAATTAATCAGAAATGGAAATGATTGTTTTAATTAGTTAAATGTAAACCAGCCTTGGGCATTTAAATGTAAAAACATCGGTCAGATAGGAAAACAATAGAAACTTTTAGCAAATAAAAAGAAATCCCTATGGAATCGGACCTCAGCGAAAGGACCATCGCATCGATGACGTAATGTAAATTCAATCCTTCAAATAAATATAAAAGGACAAGTTTGAAAATTATTAAGGATAGATTATTTACGATGTGACAGATATGTGTTAGTGCGGAAGTGAAGGAGAAGGGATGGAAAAGACACACTCTTCAATCCCTTCAGTTTTGCCAAAGAAAGAAAGAGAAATGAACTATCGTTTTCTACATTGAGGACCAACTAAACTAAAAAACCTCCGAATGAATAAATAAAACAATGGCTAAATGGATACCAATCTTTTTAGGACAGCGTGGGAATTCACGTTCAAACGACAAGGAACATATAAAGATGAACTGTTAAAAAAAACCGTAAGAACTGTATAATTTATGAACATTAAATTAAAAACTTTCCATATATAAAAAATACAAATAGAATCCTATCTGACCAACGTAAATTAATATTAATAATGTTATTTGATATTTTTTTTTTATTTAAAATCATTTCCATTTATTTATTTTTTGTTCTTTAAGTTTTATTATGATTTCTGTTTTCCGTTAAGTAAATTATATAAATGTTAAACTTAAGTCGGGCGTGAATGGCTGTATAGATTTGTAAAGTTATATTAGGGGAGGGTAATCTTAGGTTATTTGTGTCGTAGTTGAATTGGGTCAAAGGATGGGATATATTGGTGTGATTAGTAGATGTAATATCAGATTCGCTACGGGCAGAATCGTTTCATACGCCGCACTCACCCGTTTGCCTATGGAAGGAATTATAAGACGGAGAACGCAGTTCCTTTCTATGGAGTTTTTTTTTATTGCTCTTCTTGTCAGATAGATGTCATATTCCTATTTGACGAGAGGCAATTTCTTCTCTTAACTTTTTGGTGCTGCCGTATTTCGTATTACATTGAATGCATCGATATATCAGATAAATTGACACCAGTTTTGGCTGCGAACCTTTAGCCTAAGGTTAAATAGGGATAGAATGTTTTATTTTCAAATGCAAATCTATGTAGTCTATTCATACTCGACACTAAATAAAAATGCATTAAATTTAAGTTGTTTATAGATGCTTGCATGGATTGGTTATCGGTTAAGTATGTTTTGGGTTTTCATATTTGATCAAAATATATAGACATTCGATAAATAATGATACCTTACGGTGAGTATCTATAATGTATTTATTCGGATGTCTTTTAAGTTATTGGTGACAATGCAAGTATCTTATGGTGAATACTATTGGGTTACTTATAAATTTCCCTCTGCAATTGTCGGTATCAATGATTTTATATTTTGATCGTTTATGTTTATTTTGAAATGTTTTTAACCGTTGTAATCTATGTAACCGATCTATACTCAACATTTTAAAACAAACTTTTATAAACTCCTCTGTGCGAACTTATAAAAAATTAAAATGTAAAGTTGTAAAAATTAAAATGTAAATTAAAATCAAAGTTAAAAATGTAAGTTAAATTTTAAAAGGTAAACTGATGCTAAAATAATTTTAAATCTTATATATGTGCGTTAATAAATGTTTGTATGTTAATTACTGGCAGTGGCTTATTTTATTCTTTTTTTATATACTCTTAGATTATATTATTTAATCTCTGCTATTCCACTGAGCTAGTGACATGGGCTAACGACCAGAACCAAAATATTTAAAATAAAAATAAAAATAATTTTTTTTTGACTTACGTATCTGCCTACTTTATAAATTTTTCTAGGTTCAAATGCCTAGATGGCGCCCTGTAGTGCAGATCATGTTAAGTATTTATTCTCCAGATTGTTACAATATATATATATATGTATATTTATGCATGACAGTTTATTTGTATAGTCATCACAAAATTCATTTCCAGAATATTACTATTATTTTATCTTTCTTGGAATTGAAATGATCATATTCATTTACAAGTAGCTGCTATTGCTGAATCATTGTAAATATAAAAATGTCTGATATACTAACTTAGAAGCATTTAATGTATGATCTGGCCAGCATATTGATTATTAATATGATTATATATCTCAGTAAGTTTTATATTCATGTTATTAATAATTCTACAATGTATAAAAAATAGTTAAGAACTTTTATTAATTGTTCATTGGAGTTGTAAAACCAAAATCTCATTTTTTTTATTAATACTGTATATTTAATAAATTTTAATTTGTTTATTTATTTATTAATACCTTTTTTGGTTGGTATTGTATAATTTATTAAAGATTAATAATAATCAGCAAAAGATAGAATTTATTAAAAAAGTAATAATAATTCTTTGAAATATTTAGATACAGAAATTTTTATAAACTTTAAAATATATACTAAAGTAAGATTATAAACCCATATTACATTAAAGTAATTAACAATTATTAAACTTTTAAATTAAAAACTAATTTTCGAGGCTAAATATAAAAGTAAACTGTAATGAGAATAATAAGCAAAAATAATCATATTATTTTTAAAAATATAAAAAATAGTAAAAACAATATATATAAATGGATTATTTAATTACCAAAATGTATAATAAAATTATACATAATAGACAGCAATACTCTATTAAAATAAGGTGATCTAAAGTTAAAATTTTGAATTTTTTTAAAATAATACTAAATTAAAAAATGACTTTATAAACCTGGACTGCTATATATTATTAAATGCTAAGAAATATATACAAAATTATGAATGAATAGATCATAAGTAGGCAATTAAAAGAAACAACAAAAGTTTGGGATCTTTTGAACATTTTTTGGGAAACTGTTCATAATATTGTTAGTAGTTGTTCATGGACTTATTACAGATGTTCAATGAAATTATAAAAAAGTGATATACAAGTTAGAAAATTATGCTTGAACAAACTTTAGCATAAATTAGCATGTGTACAATTTACAAATTAGTCAAAATACAACTTGCATTTTTGAATAAATTATTTAAGTAAGTGTCTCTATTAATCATTCACATTGTTTAATATGACAAACTTCATTTCTGAAGTGTATTTCATTAATAATTCAGATCTCTTAAATTAAGTAATACTATTTTTAAATTAATAAATAACTTCAATATTTATCATAATCATTTTTCATTAAAAATATATTTTAAAAATAATGTATTAGTATTGTAATAGTGCTCAATGGATAAATTTATTATTAAATGAAAACATCATTCTGAACAAAATATTAATGATGAAGCAGATGCAAATAGTAGTAATAAAATTGCTGCAAATATAGTAAAATAAGAAAAAAAATTGACAGCTATAGATGAATATTTTAAGTTTCAATTTTACTTAGTGAGAAAGAATGTCATATTCCACAATATCTTGTACGAAGAAAAAACTGTCCAATAATAATGCAATAGCTCCTACTCAAGTTGAAGCACCTCTTTATTGTAAAGCACACCAATTGATTCAAAAACTAAAGCTAATTTCAAAAAATTGTTGGGCATGCCATTTTATAAAAGAAAAATATTTTGAAAAGATGTTTAAAATTTCCAATAATAAACAACTTTTGAAACAGCTGAATTAATTGCTAAATGAAGATATTATTTTATCCACATATATAATAAAAATTATGTTTGGTGACAAGTAAAATAAAAAAAATAACTTATTCAGATGGTAGAATAAAAAATAGAATAAAAATATGTGAGATAATAATGAAGAAACAATTACCAATAAACATTCCAAATGACATTTTGATTGACAAATAGCTATAAAATTCATATACTACATTTCACTCATTTCATTAACGAAAAAATAAATCAATTTCTATGCTGCAGTGAACTTATCTGAACATACAACAGAAACAAATATTTTTGATTCTATTATGTCAAATTTAGAAAAATTTTAAATATGAAAGGTTTGTATAGGAATTTAAGTAATCTATAATTTTTAATAAAAGGCAGATTCTTATAAGTTTTTATTATTAAGTCTTGTGACTTTGAATATTTTTGGTATTCTACAAATTTTCCTCATAATCAGAAGTATTTCATGACTTTGAAAAAGTTAAAAACCACTGATATAGACTGTAATAAAAACATATAAAAAATAATAATGTTAGGAAAGACTCGGAAATTCTTTATTGAATGGATTAAAAATTTTTTTAAATGCAGTAGAATATGATGTTCATATTTTCCATTGTATTTTTGATTACAAAAAGTCATTTAATTTTATATGCATTTCAGTTGTTAGATTCAGAAGAATATTATCAAATGTAACAGTGGCAATTAAACTACATAATGACACTAAAAGTATTATTAATAAAAAACATTTAGGATATGCAAATAATACAGCAATTTTAATAAATATTGCTTCAGACTATCAAGGAATGTTGCACGAGCTATAAAATCAAAGTAAAAAAAGATTAAAAATAAATATTCAAGAAATTAAAATAACAATCAAAAAGAGAGAGAAAATGAAGCTCAATAGCAATAAATTTGAAGTAATAATTATGATTAACTTGATAAATTATTAATATACTGTATATGAATATATCATAGATGGAATTAAAAATAAACTTGAATAGAGAACTTTTTAGATGAATAATTTACTATTAAAAAAGGAGTTTACAAGTCTGCTAGAAAATAAGTGTTTTAAATAAATATATTATCCAGTAATAACTTATGGATATGAAATCTAGACGTTTATAAGAAGAGAAAATAACTCGGAGATGGAAATGGCATTATAAAATATAGAAAAATATTTAAGAGGCTACAGATGCCTTTTAGAAAAGACGACAACTAAAATTTAAATTGGATCCCAATATACTGTAATAGTTTAAGAAAAAAAAAACACACACGAGTTAAATGAATAAAAAATTTGCTGGAGTGATATATAAAAAAAGAGAAATAGCTATATAGCCTCAAAATACTGAAATAAGCTTTATTCTAAAGTTCAATAACAATAAAGATATATTTAAAAAAATAGATATTTACGAATTTAAAATAAAATAAAAATAATTTAATTTATGTATTCTCTTATTAATTAATAATGATCAATTACGGTAAGTTCTGAGTTTTTATTTATTTAATATATACATCTATGTATATGTACAAAATTATTTTTAAGAAGATTACAATACAAAGTCTGACTAAAATATAGTTGAGGTTGTTTTTTTTTCAAATTATTTTATAATAATACACACACTAACAAAACACGCATAAGCTTATATTTTAATTATAAACTCTGATGTTTTTATACATTTACTGATTTTTCCCTTCTATTTTTTCTTTTGCTGAATAAATATTTATTTCATAAAACATGGAATAACGTCTGGGAAAAGTAATTCTGTGATAACATTTACATATAAATAACTAAATTTACTTTTTAAAGTTATTGATATTTCCACTTAAAACAGATATAAAGTAGTTGTATATAATGCGAAAAACATTTTTTAAACATCAAAACAAGAAGCAATACGCATTAAGCTATTTCAGTCTTAGTAAGGCTATTAATATCAGTTTGCATGCTTAGGCTTTTTTTTTTTTTTACATGTTCACATCAGCTTGTTTATTTAATTTTTAATATGTGTCTAGTATTGATTTTACACCGACTGAAATCTACAATTAATAGATGAGCAGGATTATAATAGAGAAGGATGTCCATGTGTTTTTTTTTTTAAAAAATAAAACCTATAAATTTTTAACATTTTTATTCCTAGACATTTATTTTCCCTTGAAGAATATAAATTTATTTTGGAATAAGTTTCAAAGCAATAATAAAAAATACACCGCCACTATTTATATCTAATATTCAAAATTACATGTAATTTTACGATTTTAATTAAACATCTAATGGTTACTTTCTAATCTTAATAGATTAATAATTTACCACTATCAAATATAGTATTAAATTATACATGTTCAGCATATTCATTATTTAAAAAATATAAATTGAGAAAGATAAAACATTTTATTTTATAACAAATAAATTATTTGGGTTTACAAAACATTTTTACTTATAGAAGTTTTAAAAATAAAAAAATATAAATAAAATGGATAAATCTATATTTATAAATAGAGAAAAGTGACCAGTCAATAATGCATCTGGTAACAACCAATTAAAATCACTAGTTAGCAAAGTGGCCTTATTGATTACATTTTACTAGGAAATAAAAATTGGTCACATAACTTTATCTTGGTATGCAGGTTGTTTTATACACAATAAATAAAGATAGCGATTTATTATATGATGACATTTTGAAGATTAATATTTTTCTAATTAATCTCAGAATAATACATGTATTCCTATAAGAGTTATAAATATTTAGATTAAATATTTTCACAGATAAGATAAAACAATAAAAATAATATGGATAAATTTGTGAACATAGAAAAGTGATCAATTAATGATATTACCTGGTAATAAATGATTAAAATCAGTAGATATGTAGGGTATATGAGCACAGACTTTCAGATGACCCATCACTCTCCACTCTATCTAATAACACTGATACACTCAAGCAGATATATGCTGAAAAAATAAATAATCACCAATATACGTATTTCATGCTAAACCAGCAATCATCAGTTGGTCCAGATTATCATCTCCCACACATATATACTATAAGTGCTCAGATATATATTAAGATAGACAATCTTCATACTTTAATGGACAGGTTCCAATCTACTACACACTCCAACTCTTCAACCATCCATCCAATTGAAAATCTGATGATGGAATGCTCGAAGGCCACCCTGAGGCCGAGATTCTTGTCATACTCAGGTTGACCTAAGGTCAATCTAAACCCCACATGTACAGGACATAATCCATTTAATACATATTGCTGGTTTAGCATGACATATGTATATTGGTGATTATTTATTTTTTCAGCATATATGTGCTTGAGTGTATCAGTGTTATTAGATAGAGTGGAGAGTGATGGGTCATCTGAAAGTCTGTGCTCATATACCCTATATATTACGTATATAGACACAGGTATAGAATAAGCCTGTATTTCAGTTATTAAATTGTAGAGATGTCTGCCCATCCTTGCATATGTATTAAATGGATTATGTCCTGTACATGTGGGGTTCAGATTGACCTTAGGTCAACATGGGTGTGACAAGAATCTCGGCCTCACGTGGCCTTCGAGCATTCCATCATCAGATTTTCAATTGGATGGACGGTTGAAGAGATGGAGTGTGTGGTAGATTGGAACCTGTCCATTAAAGTATGAAGATTGTCTATCTTAATATATATCTGAGCATTTATAGTATATATGTGTGGGAGATGATAATCTGGACCAACTGATGATTGCTGGTTTAGCATGAAATAACGTATATTGGTGATTATTTATTTTTTCAGCATATATGTGCTTGAGGGTATCAGTGTTATTAGATAGAGTGGAGCGTGATGGGTCATCTGAAAGTTTGTGCTCATATACCCTATATATTACGTATATAGACACAGGTATAGAATAAGCCTGTATTTCAGTTAATCAGTAGATACTAAGTTGGCAATGTGATATGCGACTTTAATACATACAGCTTCTAGGTTTCAATTAAACATTACCATGAAAAATATTACTGGCAGACACAAGACTATTCTTTTGAAGTGGATTCTTGTTCTTTTCCACATACATACATCAGATATCAAAAAAGAAGTTTCCTCATAGGGTGTATATATATAAATCTGTTAAATATTATCATATCCATGAATAACTCAAAATATAGCCTCATCACATAGGACATGTCAAAATAAGATCCCATTTTAGATGTTCATTGAAAAATCTTTTCAAACAATCCAAAGAATTCTGACATAAACAATAATTTCTTATGAGATCCTAAACAAATTTCCTGTGTCCAGAGCAAGCAGAAAGTGAAGGAAGGAAACAAATCTCTGTTCAGTGAACTAGAATCACCATGGTAACCACTATCTCTCTCCCTCTTTAACTTAGCAACAAGTAAGTTAAGGGACTTTTGTAGTAGTTTACATTTTTATTATTGTTTTTATTATTATTAGTTGTTTTACATATATAAAAAATATGTGAATTAATATTTGTTTAGAGAGAAGGTTTATTTAAAATATTTGAATATTATTATTATTTTTTTAATTAAGAAAAATAGATTTGTGACAGAAAATTTAATATTTTCTGAAAAGGTAAAATGCCTGTAAGATTTTATATTCATGAATATCAATAAAGAAAATGGATTCACCTTATTTAATCCTAATGTTTGGAATGAAGGTAAATAGTTATTTATCTACAGTAATATTTTATGTGCGTTTACTTATCTATTATAGTGATTGGTTACAAAAACCAGATGGCATGATTATGTTTATTATTAATGATATAGTAATTACTTTATGGAAGAGCATATGAAGGTATGAAAATATCCTATGTGAGATATCTAAATTTATTTAGATAAATTGAAAATGCAGAAGTATGCATAATTTATAACATGTTTTTGAAATATCATGTTTAAGTATAATATATTATTCTAGACCACATCTGTTTGGATACAAATAAATACGTTGATTCCTGAAATATTTTATAAAACAAAGTATTGGAATGAAAGTGTTATAAAGACAAACTATTTAAAATTATTTGTGTATATAATATTTTGAACCTTCTTAATATTATATTGAATATTTTTTGAAATGAAGTTTAGAAATTATTTTATGCCAAGTTGATAGAATTTGTTTATGTTGTTAAAGAAAGTATTCTGAATGCAGAAGATAAACCATAGTGGTTCAGGATAATAGTAGGTATGGACATGAAATTCTATGTGATAGGGATGTTTGAATATAAATATTATATATGAAATATAATGTTGTGAGTTGATAAATAAAATACAGTTAACAGAGTTCTGTAAGTATAATTCATTGTCAATAGCATTTCTTTCCACAGATCAGTTAAGTGCTCAGATCAAAGCCATGACAGGAATTTAAGATAGACACAAGAATATGTGGCCTTAAGCACTGCAACTATGATATTTTATTACTTGTTTGAATTATTGCAGTTTTTGTAGCCCTTACTTTAATCATTGTTTATCAACACTGGATCTTGAATCATGAATGTTATAGTTATAACTGTTTGAAAGAATAGTAGCTGGACTATAGAATGTTGTTAATATTTGTTGAGAGCAAGAGGAGAAAAAAGATTTACCATAAAGATAATGGAATGATTTAATATTCTAATAGTAATAATAAAAGAGATGACTAAAATATCAAATGCATATTTTTATTATGAGAGGATGAATAAGTGTGACATCTGAATGATATTGATATGATGCAAACTGAGATAGTCTGAACAAAAATACCTCGAATCCAGTCATTCCTGAGATATACAGATCAGGAGCATCCCTGAATTCTAACCTATTTTCCCATTCCCCAGATCTATAACACTATGAACAACATTCTCGATGATACAGCAGAATTTATTCAATTCCAGTCCTGGAGACACAGTGTAGAAGCATGATATCTTAAGATTATTGATGATAGAGATAATGTGTATGAGTATGGCCTCAGGTAATCCAGGGCAATAAAATATCAAATATGAAATATTATACTTAACTAAGAGTCAAATAATACATAAATAATGATAATTTGAACAACTTAACTGGATTATACATATAAATAAATGTTTAATTATTATATTATAACAAGATTATTATACAAGAAGGTTTATTTATAAATTTCATGCTATAGATGGACTTATGATTATACTAACATGAGTTATTATTATAGGAATTCATAATCATAATAACAAGGTTATAAAATAAACACACATATGTGCAAGTACAAATTATCTCTAAGTGTGGTTTATTTATATGTCAATGCTAAATTAAACAAGCTAGAACACAGTTTAGAATCGGAATATAATTGATTAAATGACCTTCACTATATACATTTCAAACAGTCAGACATGTTGCAGTCTGAGATATAACTACATTAATAATTTTTGACTCAAGATATGATGGGAGCAACTTCAATCATACATGGAATATACATATACATATAATGGTAATATGGTTTCTGGCATTCGTTATATTTATTAAAAGAAAGATTGAAATATAAATTATAGTAAATAATTAGAATACGTGAATATTTGTGTGTTCAATCTAACAATTTTACATGGCAAAATATAAGGTTTATACATTATAAATAAAAGTGATTTTATATATGCATCTGGGAACCATTTACCCAAGGGAAATAGCTTAATGCAAGCTTAATGCACAACATTCTGTATATAAAGAAATTAAAAAGCAAAACATAATTGGTTTAAGACACTCACAGCATTACAACATACAGATTTGTTTATGTTGAATATGAAATATTAAGAAATATGGCAGTACTGGCATGAAGTAGTAAATATGAGTTTCAGTCCATTTCCGGCCAATGAGATGCTTCGTCATTAATTTAAAATGAAGAAGGGTATGATAACTCTTCTGGCGACACTATACCTGGAGAAGAGGAAGATAGGAAGATGCGATAGGCTGGCTGTCCCAGGGTCATCCCATGCACAGCATTCACTACTCTTTCCAAATGTGTTCTAGGGCATGATCAATGCCATCTAAAACATTATAATATGAAGAAGGGGATTCAGAGTTTCTGCCGGTTCCAGGTCATGACAAAGCAAACATAAGAATGCTGGCAATGCTAAGAATAAATATATGTTATTAACGACATTTGGAATAATTATGGCTTAAATATTAATAAAGTTCGGGTGTAATGGCATGAATTTAATATTAAACTAATTCGAATAATTATTATATAAAACTAAATGAATGTCATAATAAAGCGATTAGATTTTCCTTTTAGCAAGTGAGTCCCATATGCATTTTAACCAAGATATGCAATATTTAAGGCCTATTATGCTCTAAGTGATACACAGCAATGCTTATTACATTTGAATAGAGAGTGACAGTCATTATTATTATTTCAAATATTATAATTAAATTTTAGCTTAATAGCATTCTTTGATTAACATTTGCTAAATTTATATATATATTATATATATATATATATATATATATATATATATATATATATATATATATATATATATATAGCAGCCTTATAGAAATCTGCTTTTAAACCAGATAGCACTATTTAATATTATACTCAACCCAATGAGCGAAGACATTGTAACAAATGATTTAAATTAATTAGGATATCCCCTGAGTAATTGGGATTTAGAATACTAATATATAAAGATGCTCACAAAGTTGGGTTAGATTAGCATATAATTATGTATTAAATAAAATACACAAACAGAAAATAAATATATCAATAAAATTCTACCATACTAAAATAGAGAATAAAAGTAAGAGCGTGAAATAGATGAGAATTATTATATATAGATTTCAAAGGGTTACAAAATTATATAACTGGCATTAGGCTACCAGTGAATATATATAAATAAAATATATTTCTAGAAGTTAAAATAGGGTTTAATAAAAAAAATATAGCAAGTGAAATGAATCTTTAAGGTGGTAGTGTAGATTACCTTCTGACACACTAGCGTGATGGCTTGAGATCTACGTTCTTTGGAGGCAGTTCATATTTGAGTATGGGCGATCCTTATTTTATGAGAATGGAGGTAACATTTTGTTCCTGAATCACTTTCAATATAGCATTATAAGCAGTCCAACCGAATTCAAAATCAACTGTCTGTTTTTGTTAGTAAAAAAACAAGCCCTATTTATATTTGATTATAACTTTTACAGGAATGCTTTTAGAGAATCACCCGAGGCAATGCAGATACAATCTCACCTTGTGTAATCTCAATTGGCAGGAAATGTACCTTGTCTGTTGCACAACAGAAGATGCAAAGTATTGATAAAATCCTTAAAGTTATTGTTATTGAATCTATTTCGAGTTTAGAAATAGATTCGCATAACGATAATTTCAATTTAAAATATTTTAAAACTAAATTAATTCAATAGTTATTTTCTAGTTTTCACTAATGAATTTCTCTAGTATTTGCTAAATTTTACATTACTTAGAGAGTGGCTTCAAGAACAAGTATTGCATCATTCTTTACAACCAGTTTATATTTAATAATAAATAAACATATAATAAAATTATTAAATACAAACTATTAATATTTACATCACATATATGTATCCGCTGCATATATGTGAATGCACATACACAACTCTACATATTATTTAAAGGTTTTTAACTATAATTACATTTATAACTATAAATATTTAATAATAATTATTTAAAATAGTTATGGAGGGTCAGGAAGAGTTACGCGGATGTGCATGCTGACTCTGTATATTGTCTAGGTAGATGAGGAAATGGGTTTGAAACCCCATTTGATGGTTAAATAAGTTGATGGCCCATGAAGTGCAAATCTGGATTACAGATTCACCACTTCACCATATAAGTAATTTTTGATTATTTGAAATAATCTGATTATTCTGATGAATAAGGTAAATTAAGTAGGATAAAGTTACAGAATTTTAATATAAATTTTGTGATATATAACCTACAAAACAGAAAACATATTAACACTAATGGATATGTTTTTCTTTATTACCATGTGAAAATATTAATGATTTACCTGGATGATAAAGATAAAAGTTTTTTTTGAAATATGTACAAAATATGTGTTATTGTCTAGGAATAATTGCATGTATCAAACCTTAGTAATTATTAATCTTATTTTGAAGTTACAATGGTGGTGAATATCACTATGATTATAATTTTTAATGTATAGAAATATATGCTATTATTTAAGTATAATTTTATGTATCAAACCCTAATAATTATTGATATTATTTTGAAATTACAATGGTGATGATTAATATTACTATTATAAGTTTGAAAGATGGTAGTAGTATTATTGTTGATCTGTATTATATTTTATATTATTTTTTATACGATTAAGTCAAATAATTTTTTACTTTTGGGAAATATATATATTCTAGGCTGCAGAAAGGAGTTTGCTATTAACTGAAAGGAGACCCTTTGATTCCTCTTGGAGGCCTTAAAGGAACCAAGCAGGGCAAATTCCTAATGTCCACTCCATACGTTCTTGTCGTTGCAGCTGTTATTACTATGTGATTATTCATATAGTATATGAACATGGATGGGCTGCTCACCAACACGCATTAGCCAGCGTGGTGAGTTTATTGGCTTTTTACCTCTGAGTTTAAGATCGAGAAACACCATGGTCTTTCTTCTCAGTGCCTGATAAGGCAGAATGAATGTTTGTGTAAATGATAAATATTTTTCCAATACATATATACAATTATGACAGACAAAAATAAAGCATGGCCCTTATTCCCAGGAGGCTGTAAAGTCACCAACCAAGGCAGCGGTTGGTGGCCGAAGGCGGAGGGTGCTAAGAATCCCCTGATTGTGGACCCAGGCTGCCATTTGATGATGACTTTTTATTTAGGTACTTACAACTGCAGATCACTTTCAAGTGAAGGAAGATTGCAAGAATTAGAAGAAGAATTGTCTTATATTAAATGGGACATTATTGGACTTTGTGAAGTTAGAAGAAAAGGTGAAGAAACAATTGATTTAAAAAGTGGACATATACTCTATTATAAAGGCACACATATTGGAAATACAAGTGGAGTAGGATTCATTATAAATAAAAAGTGGAAGAACAATATTGTGGAGATTGATGGTGTATCGGACAGAGTTGCAAGATTAGTTATACAACTTAATAGCAGATACCAAATGCAGATAATTCAGGTTTATGCCCCAACAAGTTCTCATAGTGATGAAGTAGTAGAAGATTTTTATATGGATGTACAAAAGGCTTTTGATCAGAGTAAACAACATTTTAAAATTGTTATGGGAGACTTTAATGCTAGAATTGGTAGACAAATGAAAGATGAAATTGCTGTAGGTAATTTTGGTTATGGTAATAGAAATGAGAGAGGACATAGACTTGTGGAGTTTGCAGAAAAAGAAAAACTTTATATTATGAATTCATTTTTTGAGAAAAATGTTAAAAGGAAATGGACATGGAAGCATCCAAATGAAGGTACAGCAGAATTGGATTATATTTTGACTAACAGGAAATACATATTTCAAGATTGTAATGTTCTTAATAAATTTAACACAGGAAGTGATCATCGATTAGTAAGGTGTAAGTTACGTGTTAATGTAAAACTAGAGAGACAAAAATTATTGAGAAAAACAATATTTACAGTTGATATTCCTAATCTTTAGAAACATTCTAATGAATTTAAATTAGAACTTACAAATAGGTTTCAAGTGTTAGGAGATTTTGAACATGATTCAGATTTGAATGAAATTAATATGAAAATAACTGATACACTTTTAAAAACTGCAACAAAGATAGCTGGTAGAAAAAAGCAGCAATTGACTAATAAAATTTCTACTGAGACTAGAGAATTTATGAAGAAAAGAAGGAATATGAAGATATACAAAAATGATGTATTAAAAAGAATTGAATATCTCAAATTTTGTAAAATGGTACGGAAAAAAGTTGAAAATGATATAAGAAAGTATAACTGTGAAATAGCAAGGAAAGCTGTAGAAGAAAATAAAAGTCTCAAGAATGTTAAACAACATTTTGGTATTGGTAGGAAATTTATATCTGCAATAAGAAAAAAAGATGGAATTATTACTAAAAAGAGAGATGACATCATGAAATTGGTAGAAGATTTTTATCAAGAATTATATAGTAATAAAGAACAAGTACCTCCTATATCTATTACATCTTCTGAATTGCCCAGAATTTTAAATGAAGAAGTGAGACATGCAATTAAATGTATGAAGAAAGGAAAGGCTCCAGGAAATGATGGAATTATAATTGATATATTAAAAGAAGGAGGTGAAGAAATAGAAACAATTTTAGCAAAGTTATATACCAAATGTCTAAATGATAAAGATGTACCGGAAGATTGGAAGAATGCAGTAATAATATTAATATTTAAAAAAGGTGATAAAGAAGATATTAGAAATTACAGACCTATCAGCCTTTTATCAGTTTTATATAAAAATTTTACCAAGATAATTACAACTCGTCTACAGAGAACTTTGGATTTCCACCAACCAAGAGAACAAGCTGGATTTAAAAGTGGTTTTAGTACAATAGATCATATCCAGGTATTGAGAGAAGTCATAGAAAGGACAAATGAATATGAGTTGTCATTATGTTTTGGATTTGTAGATTATGAAAAGGCATTCGATTCTATACACATTTCTTCAGTGATTAAAGCATTGGATCATCAAGGTATAGATCCAGGATATTGTCATATTTTAAAGAATATTTATAAAAATGCAACAGCAACAATTAGATTACATAATGATACTGGAAAAATCAACATTGAGAAAGGTGTAAGACAAGGTGACTCCATATCTCCAAAACTTTTTACAGCAGTGCTGCAAGAAGTATTTTGTGGATTAAAATGGGAAACTAAAGGAATGAAAGTAAATGGAGAGTATTTAAGTCATTTAGATTTTGCAGATGATGTAGTTGTTTTTGCAAATAATGCTTCAGAGCTGCAGGAAATGTTGCAGGAGTTAGCAGATGAAAGTAGAAAAGTAGGACTAAAGATAAATGTTAAAAAGACTAAAGTAATGTTTAATCGATTTGCTCAAAATATGAAAATAAAGATTGATTATGAAGAATTAGAAGAAGTTAACAGTTACAAATACCTAGGTCAGATTATTAATACAGATGGAAACATAATGGAGGAAATTAATCATAGAATTAAACTTGGTTGGAGTGCTTTTGGTAGAAATAACTTGATACTAAAAGGAAATATGCCTATGTGTTTGAAAAGAATGGTTTTTAACAAATGTGTTTTACCAGTTCTTACTTATGGATCTGAGACTTGGACACTTAATAGAAGAGCAATACAGAGACTTCAGACCACTCAAAGGAGTATGGAGAGATGTATGTTGGGAGTAACAAGAAGAGATCGAAAACGCAATGTATGGGTAAGACAACAAACAGGTGTTACTGACCTTATTGAAAAAATTAAAAGATTGAAATGGAGTTGGGCTGGACATATTGCTAGAAGAAATGATAATAGATGGACAATTGAAATTTTAAACTGGATTCCAAGAGATTGTAAAAGACCCAGAAAGAGACCACATGTGAGATGGATGGATGAAATAAGAAAATGTGCAGGGGTGTTGTGGAAAAGAGAAGCTAAAGATCGGAGAAGATGGATTAAACTTGGAGAGACCTTCATCCTGCAGTGGATTGATAATGGTTGATGATGATGATGATGACATATTCTAGCACGTGTGTGGTGCAACTGTTCCCAAAAGCTATTAATAGCTTTTGGGAACAGTTGTGCTGCACACGCACACGTGCTAGATTATTTTTTTATAGTAAATAGTCAGAGTGAAGACTATTTAATATTTTTTTTTATATTTAGGTAAATATTTTTGAATAGTTTTTCTATCTTTTAAATTTTTTGAGTATTTAGATTATGTAAACTTATATTTTGTAAATTTCAATAATGTTTCATTAAAAATAAATTTGTTAATGTTGTTTTGAATTTATATCACATCTTGAGAGTTTCTTTAATTGTTATTATGTCCAAGTGCTTTATTGATCTCATGTACACACATGCATTATAAAAATTAGTTACATAATTACATTAATGCACATGATCTATAAAAAATATTTTATGGTTATTAAGATTATAATTATAGAAGATATTATTATTATTGCTAAACATGAAAGGTATATACCAATTTACTAATTGTTCAATTTGATAATTATAATGGAAGTGTGATATTTCTGAATATGCCACATAAAAGTATAATAAGAATTTTAAAGCATAATATGAAATGAAAATATTTTGAACTTATCAGAGATTAAATATTATGCTTATTAGAGTGTATAATTTTATTTGTGTTTTATTGATGAGCAAAATTAAGTAGATGTGTTATAGTAAAAGTCTTGAGATATTTTATTTTGTTTATTATTGTTTTGTAGTATAGTTGAGTATATGTAAAATCCCTCATTATATTTAGCTATATTATTTTATATGTGATTATTAGAATAAGATGAACCTGAGATAATGATAATTTTAAGAGCTAGATTAGATGATAATGTGTAAGAATTTTATTTGGTAATAGATTTATTATTATATTTCTTATAAAAGAATAGCAATTATGTAGTTATTATTGTAAATTTTGTAATTGTTTAATTGTAATTTATTTTGTGTATTATATTAGTCATGGAAATATTACAGATAATGCTAATATGTTAGGTAGGGGTGATATTCCTATGCCATTGAGACCGTATCATATCTTTCTGGGTATATTCTTAATGATAAACTAACTGTGTATCTTGCTAAATGCTTTGCATTGAGTCTTATAATTTGTAGTATTTTAATTGGACCATTTTTATTAGTCAAATGAGCTAGTTGTATTTTAAATTAATATAATGATAAATGAGCTGGCTATTTGATTTGAATCTTACTTATTATTTAATTTATGCTTTGACTTTATTAATTTATTAAATAAATTATTTAAGTATTAATTTTTCCTAGATATATTATTTTAGAGATAGGTATGAGCTAGTTACAGTATTGCTTTAATTAATTAGTTGCTTAAGCAACTCGATTGAGAATTAAGTAGTAATTATTGTGAGTAGCTAGAGAATCTCTAAGTTTAGTAAGGGTACTATATATATATATTTAAATATTTTAACATGAGCATTTGAAATATATGGAATAGAAATCAATTTTTTATCATTAATTTTCAGTTCCCTTAAATTATTATATTTTATTTTTAAATTGGCTTAAAGTATAATCAATCTATTTCATCTACAACTAACATCAAGTAAATTCTTTATTAATATTTTAATGTTATGATTTATCACTTTTATATCAACATAAATTTTCATTATATAATAAACGTTATAAATGAACAAGCTTGGTTTTTTTTAATTGAATATGGATGGTCAAACAATAAAATTTACTAACAACATTTCAGTAAAAAACAAACAAACTAAGAATGAGGCCATAAATAATAATAGGTACTATAATATATAACCTTCATGTGCTATATGTCCTCACATTTTTCCAAATATAAAATTACATAGAAAATCCTTTGAGAATTATAATAGAAATTGCAAAACATTTTAGGATATGATAAAAATATTATTGTTTCATCTTTGAATTCATAGACAAAATAAAAAATATAACAGTTAATGAAAGTGATATTATTGCTTCATTAGATGTGACAGAAATGTATGGCTCTATTGATAGATTAGATTCCATAAAGACTATTGAACAAGCATTAAGAAATAAAGGGGTTTAAAAATACATTACAAAATTTGTTAGTGATTCTTTGAAATTTTTTCAAGATAACATCATTACTTCTTTTGAAGGTAGATATTACAAAACAACTAAAAGTTGGCTTATAGGTTTTCCTATAGTTGCACAAGTTTACAATTTTGCTTTGTCTGCATATGAGAATAAGATGTTAAATAATTGCAATATTAAACATATTAAAATTTACAAAAGCTATATTGATGATGATTTTATTTGCAAACATACCAATAGTATAAATTATCTTGTAAAAGAGTTAAACATGTTGAATGGTTTGAAATGGATCATTGAAAAATAACAGAACAAAGCTATTACATATCTTGATTTATATATTACAAGAGATGATAATTTATTAAGTTATAAATTAGTAATCAAACCATTGTAAAAAGAGGATTTATACATTTTAAGTCAAAAGTACTAATTATGCATAAGATGGTAAGGTAAGTTTTAGAACTTTTTAATTTTGTAATAAAAAATTGTCATTAAGATGTGATAAATCACAAAATATTGAAGAATTTACAAAGGTACTGCTTAATGTTGGTTATAAGATTAAACAGATTAAATATACTTTATGTCAATTTAAAAATAAATATAATTTAAAAAAACTAAAGGTTAATAATAAAAAATAGATTTCTATTCTATATATTTCAAATGCTTAAGTTTTTTAAAAACATTTATAAGGATTTACCTTTCAATCAAAAAAGTAATGTTATTTATCAAATTTTATATGGATGCAAGACTTTATACACAGATGAATTGAGATGCTGTATGGAGAAAAAATTAAAGGAGCTTCAGTTATTATATAAGTGCATAAAAAATAAAAATAATAATGATTTAGTAACAGCTTCAGTTTTTTTGGACCATGAAAGGATATATAAATATACCTTTAATTTTGATCTTGAAAATATTAAAATTCTTCATGAAGAGAGAAATCATAATAAAAGAAAAATTAAAAAGGCAAATTTCATAAATAAAAATAGAATGTCTATAATTAATTGACAAGCTGCTAATGTTAAAGATCAGGAATCTTGGAATATGAATTGAAAACATTTATTTCCATTATATTTTAAATTTAGTGACATCATACATTTTTTATTATATATTGTCATTGTTATATTCATTATTACTTTTTATTATATATATGTATATAACAATGTAAATAATAACCAACATTTTTTAAATAAACAAATATAACAGTCTAAGTGCACAATTTAAGCAGCCATGACTCCAAGTACTATAGAATACAAATTACAAGCTGTCAAGAAAAATGATCCATTATCCATCTTCCCAAAACTATAAATGAGATATTATAATAATAAGAGTAAATATTTAAAAAGTCGATAATATTGCAATGGCATCTTCAATTAACTTTCTATTTTTCATTTACAATATAGAATTAATTTTTAATAGTTTTAATAATCTTGTAAATCTTTAGAAATTCTGTTTTGTAAAGAATACGTAAAAAGCTAGTTGAGTTTGCCATAACATTCTCGACTATTTAAAATCTTGGATATCGTAGATGGGCAAAGAAGAGGTAGATTAATTTTCCCCACGTAGCACTACTTTAAGCACTACTATACTAGATACCACGTTAATTAAATTGTATATGTAGATTATTATAGTAGTTGTATATATAAAGGCAATGTAAATTCAAGCGTTGGTGGTCGAGAGGTCAGCACAGCTGCCTTACAAGCAGTTGTCCCGCGTTAGCAGGTTCGCTTCCCGGCCGATGCTATGACACATGAAAAAAAAAAAAAAAAACTGACCAAGCTATAAACAATATTAAAATTATTACTTAAAGTAAAAATACAACCAAATTCAAAAACGATATTCTTAATTGGAATGTATTATTATTCTGTCTTCTCAAGATTTCTGACTTATAGTTTTTATTTTATTTATTCTGAAACAAACATGCGGTTTAAATATCTAAAAAATTAGGTAATCTACTTTTTAATGTTTTGAAAGTGGGAGCTATGATCGCAGAATTTATTAGTAAAAACATTCGATTCCATTTCAATGCCTACAATTTTAAAGTAAAAAGATTTTGAAATAAGTATATAGATTACACTTATTTAACCTGCTTGGAATATCTAAGTGAATATGATGAATTTTTAAAGACACATCTTTGTATGCCAACCAAGGATGAGAAAATATAAAGTATTTATCTCATATTATTTGTGACAATTTTGTAGGTCTTATTGGAAAGCAAGTAAGAGTGGAAATAATTGAAGAAATAAAATCTGCAACTTATTATAGTATAATTCCACTTCTGATGTTTCACACATCGATCAAGTAACTTTTGTGATATGTTTCATCCTGTGGTAATATAATGGAAAGATTCATTCCCATAGATAAACACATATCTTCATATTTAGAACAAGAAGTTTTGCAAATTTTAATAAAATTAGGAGTGAATATTAAAAACTGGTGAGGACAATCATTTAATAATGCTTCTAATATGTTAGGAAATTAATCAGGTTTGCAAGCACGTATTAAAAAACATAGTCCAAGTGCATTTTTTTTATTCCATATGCTAATCATTCCTTAAATTAAATAGGAAATTTCACTGCAGAAAGTTGTAGCACTGCAATTGGATATTTTATGTTTGTGCACAATTTATTCACATTTTTTTCTGCATCAACCAGAAATCTAAAAATGTGTAAACATTCCATCACAGTGAAAAGAGTTTCTAATAGAAGATGGTCAACAAAAGCAGATGCTGCATTAGCTATAAAACTTGGTTTCACCCATTTTTAAAAGAGCCTTTAACTAAAATTTGTAATTCAGAAGAAGAAGAAAAAGTTACCATAGTGGAGGCAACTTCACTTCTGAAGAAAATGGACAAATATAAAACTGCCCTAATGACAGTGATTTGGAATACTATTTTCCAAAAAAATAAATGCTACTAGTAAATCACTGCAATCAGTGGAGTGCAAACTATTGAAAAGATATCTATCCTACTGAGGCCATTAGAAAATTTTGTCAATAATTTCAGAGAAGAATTTGAAAAAGTTGAAAAAGAGGCAACTGATTTATCGGAGCTATCATTTAATGTGGAAGATGAACAAACTTGCAGACAACAAAAGAGAAAAATATTTTTTGATGAAAACAAAAAAGTCGAATATGAATTTACAATAAGAGAAAATTTCATAGTCAATTAATTCATTTTATGTCATATGTAATAACATCAAGGCAGAACTATCTTGAAGAACTCAGATATATGAAGTTGTTGTAGAGGATTTTTGAATATTTTCTGATTGGAATTTATCAATGGGAAAAAAAAAACACGCTAAAAAAATTTAAGGATATTTACAAAAATTATATTGATGTTTATAATTTTGAAGATGAATTTGACCATTTTTTAATATTTCTAAAAAAAAATGAGGATACTGTAAAAACCACACCAGACATCTATCGAGCCACCAAAGAAATGTCTTGCACATTTCTGAATGTTGAAATATTATTGATTTTTTTTTTAACAATTTCATTATCTAATGCATCAGGAGAAAAGTCATTTTCTGTTTTACAGTTTGCAAAAAAATATTTAAGGAGTACTATGGGAAAAGAAAGATTAAATAATATGGCCATTCTGTATATAGAACAGGAAGTTTTAAACCGAATTGACAGATGGAAATTCATGTAAAAAATATGTTTTTTTAATAAATTCATTTACCGTGTTATGGTATGAAATTTTTGATTATTTTTTTTTGTTAATAACTTAATGAGAGTTTTCTTGAATTTTTTTTTTCTAACTTGAGTTTGAGGATCCTGAAATTTTTATCACTTAGGATCCCCATTTGGCTTGATTTGCCTCTGTTCAATGGTAAGAAAGAGTTATCATATGTAACTTAGCATGAGTAATGGAGTAACATAGCAAAACAGTGTTTTAGATTAAAAATATAAAAACATTGCTTAGAAAAGAAGATATCAACAAAATGTTTAAATTAGTTCTCTGCTTTTCAAGTAAATGGAAGTTCAAAAATAGTCAGACTTTGTCTATCATTAAGTATGACTTCAGCTAAGATAATGATTAAATTAATGCTTTATAAATAAAAAGCAATAACTTTTTATATGGTAATAGATGCCATTTAATCTAAAGATCCTTTAATGCCTAGATTCTTCATGGGGAGGATGAAGATTATAAATTACATATAGAGTCTATTATTACTGGCCAAATTGCTTTAGAATATAGTTTTATGAGCTTGGAAAGCTTATGGATTTTAAGGATATTTTTCTAGCATTCATTATTAATCAAGAACAACAAGGTTTGATATGAATAAAAAAAACCAAATTGACAAATGTTATAAATATACTGATGCAAATTGAAAACTTTCAATAGAAAACTATCATAAATTTGGGCAAAGTTTATAATAATAAAAAAGTTTTTATCTTTATAATTTAATAGTAAATATGTACACACATATAATGATTTATAAATAAATATATATTGTACATAGATCTAAAGTTAGTATTAGGTTACAACGATAATAGAATTACTGCTTTATAAGATAGTAAAAATATTAAGTTATGAAAGGTTAGATATTATATCTAATAAAGTTTTTTTTTTTTTTCATTATTATCTTAGTGCTTTCAATGACAAGTTAGGTTAATGTTTGCTATCAACAACTTCTTGTGCCATGGTCAATTCTCTGCAACAATAATAATAACATGGTTGGACTTTTGTGCAGGTGCACTTCCATCGCAACCACCCTAATCATTTACAATTTATTAATGATAAAAAACTGAATGTACTAATTTTATATTTTGAATTTCTTAAAATAAAACCGTATTCCCATTAATTTCATCTTCCTTATCACTGTTTTCTTTATATTAATAAATAAGTAAATAATTATATTTTACATGCTTAAGATCAAAATCATTATTTAAAATCTTTTTTTTTAATTTTTATTTTCTTACTTTCACCATTTTAATTAAGGAACTGTGCCAGTTCACCCACGAACAAAAAATTTTTTGAACACAAATGAATAAAAAACAAAACTAAATAAAAACTTGACTAAGAGATAAGAAACAGTCCTGATTTAGTTTGCACTCATAACCATTTTGAAATCTAAAAACCACAGCTGACACATCCAACTGATAAATGACATGAATATTGAAAAAAGTACTTTAAATTCATATTTTAAAAATTATAAGCTAGTAAAAATAATATACTTTATTTTATTAGGGATTTTTTTTTTAAAATTTACCTTCATAAAATATTTGAAATATGACAGTGCAAAGTGCCCGAATATGCGGGGAGAGGGAAGGTTGGTTTGGCCAATACAAAGTATCATCCAAAACATGCAGGAGTGTGATCAAACCAAGCTTATAATTTAAAAATACTAAAATATTATACAATATGGCCATATAAAATAAAGTATATTATTTTTACTAGCTTATAATTTCTAAAATATGAATTTAAAGTACTTTTATTCAATATTTATGTCATTTATCGGTTGGATGTGTCAGCGCTGATTTTGGCTGGGCTTTAAATTTCAAAATGGCTGTGAGTGCAAACTAAATCATCACCTAAGAACATTTAAAAAGTTCTTTAGACTGAATCATTAGAAAGAAAAGTTGTAGAGAACTACCAATTTTTTGTAGTAGGTTTAAGATAAAAGATTGTTGAATTTAAAAAATCAATTCTTAGATTATAACTTAGCTTTTAAACAGTAATTAATTATAGGATAATTTTGAGTATAAAGTTCTACACGAAGAATTTTAGCTGAAATACAGGCTTATCATATACCATATATACTAAGAATTTTAGTAATTAACATGTAGATTTATAGCTAAACTTTTAAACAATAATTAATAATAATAAAAAAGAAACAATTTTTAAATTAAAATAGCTTTTATATATGAATATTTGTGATTAAAAAAATATAATGAATATTTATAATAAGGTACTGCAAGAGCTCTTTGGATCATGGTGATTATTTATCGCAATGATATATTTCTAACAGTGTGTGTATTATGCATATATATATATGTTATATTTAATGTTATAATTTATATATATATTGAAACTCATACTGACATAGTGGCTAGAGTATTAAACAGTTCTCTTAATCCAGAATTCAAATCCAAAGTAAAGAATATTTTCCAGTAGTTAACCATTTTCAAAGGATGCTGAAGATTAAAAACCCAGAGCTCATAAATGACAAAGACTATTTGCTAAAAATTAGTTTATTGATCTTTTTGGTAAAATCATTTGATGTTCATAATTTTTCTTGTTCACTAAGATATCTCTGACAATCCTGGGAATGATACCTTCTTTATTCTTCCTCTATGAATAATTGTAGAATGGGTCTTTTTCCTATGGCTGACTATTTAAAAACTGTATTTTGTCATTTTATCTATGTCACTTAACTCAATTTGATGTCTGAGAATTTATTTCAATCCTCTTGGCATTCAATGTTTTAATCTATCATTGTGAATCTCAATATGATGTTTCCTAAGAGATGAAATGATTCCTGAATATCAAAATAATAGAGTACAGTTGCTCCACTTCATGTGGCCAGGTAAATATTTTTTTACATTTAATTTTTAGAAATTGGATAATCTTTTACTTATCAGAAAGTTATTCTTGCTATTGTTTAAAAATAACTCCAATAAATCATTCTATATAAATTAATTATATATGGAATAATCAATATGATTTCAAACTAATGGCGTAACTTTTTTTCCACGTCACAAATATAAACTCGAGATTACAAATAATTATAAAAATAAAATCAAAAATTCATTATAGAAATCTAAAAAGGATTAAAATCGACGGAGGAAATTAAAAAGCAGTTATAATATTTAATGAATATTTCAATAAATTATATGTTAAATATATAAGGTATATGAGCACAGACTTTCACATGACTCTCCACTCGATCTCATAACACTGATACACTTGAATATATATATGTCGAAAAGATAAATAATCACCAATATATATATTTCATGCTAAACCAGCAATCACCAGTTGGTCCAGATTATCATTGCTACACATATATGGAATAAGTGCTCAGATATATATTAAGATAACCAATCTTCATACTTTAATGAACAGGCTTCAATCCACTCACACAACTCTTCAACCGCCCATACAATTGAAAATCTGATGATGGAATGATATAATATAAATTATCTTTACATAACAGCAATAATATATATAATAACAATATAGATATAAAAGATTAATGGTAATAAAAGACTATATATATATATAAAAAAACAACAGAAAGAACACAATTTTTCAAAACAAAACTTCAAATTATTTAAAAATAATTAATGCCTTTTTAAAATAATATTTATAATGAACATATAAATGAGAATATTAACTTTCATTAGAAATATAGTCTGTCAAACTGAAGACAGATAGGATACAATTAGACTCGTTAGTTTTTATTACATAAAGAAAACCAAAAAAAACTCGACTAGGCCCGTCAGAAATTCTGCAGGAACCAAAAGAAAAAAAATCAATAGAAACTCTAATTCCAGTTTTCCAATTAGTTTAGAAAAATATCAAGAACTAGCATTGTGAGACTACTAATTTACAGTCCAATGTCACCCATAACAAGAATAAATGAACAAAAATTTTAAAATAATACGCATGCATTAAAAAAAAAACAAAAAACCTCTCATTCAATTAAATAACTGTAAGACATAGTTTAGAAGTTTATAAATTTTAGTCTTTGGTAAAAGCAATTATTATTTTCATTTTAATAAAAGCAATTATTTGAATATAGGAAACAAATATTATATAAAACATTTTATCAATTATAGGTTTGTAATAATTTGTATTACTTTCCCTATAAAATAAAGTTATTATTATTTTATGGATATCCAATTCAAAACTAATCCGTAATACTTTTCAATCGACTTTTTTTCTTTTTAAATCTTATTTTATTTCATTGAATTCACAAATAAATATTTTATTATTTTTGATTTTGGACTTTTAAATTAAATTTATGAATTCAAAATTACTGTTAAAAATATCTGTGATAACCTAAAGCAAATACTTATCGGCACATTCCTCAATATAGTTCGGGAGCTACCTTCTAATAATTTAATTAAGAGATAACTCAAAGACAGCAACCATATATTATTTTATACTGCAATAATTATGTTTAATTATTTCTGTATTATTTATAATTGTGATGTAAGTAAAGCTAAATATTATCACAGTTTTAATAAAAAAATATCACTTCTTTATCAGTAGATAAGACAACATCATACTAAATTTTTGTTTCTACCAATCAAAATATTAATTGTCATTTGACCAACCCAAATTAATGTGACATTTTAATTATCTAAGAATAATTAGATACCTATTTATTATATACTATCGAATAGCTGATATGTATATGGGTCTTATATCTGAAAGAAAAATGCCCAAGTCTGTCTGTGACCTGAAAAAAATATCAAGAGGTCCAGACTTAAATTCCAGGTTATTGATATGGTAAGTGAGCCATAATTAATATATATCAATATTTGTTATCTTCCTTGAAAAACTTCCTAATATATCTATGTAAAGTATACTATTATCAATTTTTTTAGTGTTATCATGTAATGAAATCATTGATGTTGTATTTTGATAAAAACTTTGAAATTAGCTTAATATTCCACAGTTTAATAATTCTCAAAATGTCTGCAGAGTCAAAATTCTTTTTGTTACTGCTGTGGTCAACTATCTTCTAACTAAATGTCATGCATTAATTAATAGCAAATATAAATTTATAACTCTTTTCAGATAACAGAAACTAGGTAGTATATATGTATAATAATTATGCACTAAAGACTAAATGTACAAGTTATTAGTTATCTACAACATACATTCTCAGGATTATTAAAAAATAATAAAGATCTGAGTGGTTTATATGAATCCCTAGCTCTACTTTTAAACATTTCATTGGGATTTACTGTCCACTGTCTAACAACATTCTTCTTTAACAATCTTCATCACCTCATGGCACTACAATTGCATTATTAAATGATGACAATCCAATTATTTCACTATGATTAAAAATATCCCTTTATTATCTTCTCTCTATAATTAACTTAGTAGTTTATATAGAGCACCATTCCTTTTGTCTGTAATTGTTATCTTGTTTTAAGAGTTCAAGTTTTTTTTTCATGTGTTATAGCATCAGCCAGAAAGTGAACCCGCTAACCTGGGACAACTGCTTGTAAAGCAGATGTCACTGACCTCTTGACCACCAATGCTTGACAAAGAAATCAAGTTATTATTATTTTTAGGTGCAGTTCTTACTTAATTAACTTTTTATCGGTTTTTGAAACTCTTTTTTTCTGTTACAGATTAACTATATATTTTTACTTAACAAAAATAATTTATTTATAAATAAATTATAATTTTATAATGTAAAAATAATTTATTGCACATGTCAATATATATATTAAACAATATATTTTTTTACTCACTGGTCTTTTCTATAACTTCTTTTAATAATTGTATGAAATCTATTGTTCTAAAACCATTATTAAATCAAACTTGTTCTTTTCATTAGAGTTCACAATTCTCAGTAATAAAGATGTTATATAAACTGATAAGTATGAAATTTCTAATATATTTTTTCTCACTTTTTTAAATACCAATATAATTATTGATTTCAAATCAATATGTCCATCTCTAACATATAAACATTTATATATAGTTTTACCATCAATTTCTCTAACTCTTCAACTGCTTTTTTTTTTAACATATCAATAATAAATCTATTATTTTCTAGAGCTTTTCCATAAATTTAAATACATATCCCAATTTTTTTTGACATGCTTAGTAATTCAGAAGATGATGCAATTGTAGAGGCTGCTATATTTTCTCCTTCTAGTTCTTTGTAAAACTCTTTTACATACTTCATGACTTTTTTCCATCTTTTTTTCTTACTGATGAAATAATTTTTTTTCTCTTCTGTAGTTTTTCTTATCATTTATATCTTATCATAACAACATTGACACTTTTTTTTTTTACCATTTTATAAAATTTCATATATTCAATTCTTCTAAATATATCATTCTATTTCTTTTTTTCTTCATATATCACCGTATCTAAATTGAAAATTTATTGATGAACTAAATAATGTTTTATACAGGATATCTTTATAGCTGACTTTATTAGAATATCAGTTAGCTTATTAATTTCATTCAAGTTCAAATGATCACTGAAATGTATTAACATTCTAAAACAATTTCCAAAGTCTGGCATAAATTTACTGCAATATTTCTGAAAGTTAAAAACATCAACTACTGATAACTGTCTTTCTTAATAACTTATATTTGTCTAGCTTTGCACTATCATAATTAATACTTACTTCTTGTGCTGAATTTATTAAGTATAGTAATGTTAAAATAGATATTTTCTGTTAATTAAAATATAATTTACCTCTGTCAATGTTTTCCATTAAATACATTTATATCCTTTACACTTATGAAATCATAATACTCAGATTTTCTTTTTTTGTAAATCCCACAGTTTATTCCTAGCCAAGTTTATCCACAGTACTTGTATATTATAATCATTTTCCAATTCTACATTAAAATCTTTAGTAACAACATTAAGATGTTTGGTTTGATTAAAACCAATCAATCATATTTAATTAAATATTTTGAATTAGTTTTATATTATTTTTTAAATTAAATATTATTCAATTGTTAAACACAATTATAAAAGCAAACAAACAAACAGTCAAAAAGTTTTGAAAAATATGAAAGCATTATTTTTATCATAAATCTGATATTCATTGTATTGCTTAGTATTTAGCAGATTCTTAACAGTAATAGTATATCGTAATGGTTGGGTCGATGACATGACAAGAGAAGGGCGCATCTGATTACTGTCGGACCTAGGGTCTTCATGTAGGATGCTGGAGATGACATGATGAAGTACATGACTCATGATTACATCTATCTTCAATAGACTAGCTTAAGTTATATCTATCAAATCTACATGCAATTTAAATCAGTTCATCTAACATCTCACCATTCTTTTTTGGAACCATTGCCTCAGATATACGAACTCAGGAAGAATTTGCATTTGACTCTCTTAACAGGGAGGCACCTATGCAGACTGTTAATCAATAACTAAATTGGCTCATCCTATTTATTAGTAAGGAATAACCTTTATTAAACATTTATCTCTCATGCTCTCAAACAATAATGTGTGTGTGCATGTGTAAAATATTGGTTATAGGATTGAATGTAAATGCTGGTTCAACAAAACTAGAGAGACCTTGTCAATTAAACAAAACTTCATAATATTTATTTACAAAAACAAAATATATTAAAAACAGAATAAATTATTAATCAATGCACACAAAAAAATTGAAAAAAATATTTACAAGTGCAAAGGAATTATTTGGATATATTCTTCTAAACTTATAACTTTTATGTCTATGATGAGTATCTATCATTTTGTTAATTAAACAATTTAAAATTATTTACCCTTATTTCCCATGATAGACACACATAATATAGACACTCATATATCCAAAAGTAATGAAAAATTTATTAGATAAAAGTGAGATTGCTAACTAAATTAGAAATTTAAGTACAACTCCAGATGCAGTATATAGTTCTAGGTGTGGAAATTGTTTGATCTAAAATAATCATCTTGCATATTTATATATCATGGAAGAAATATAATAATAAAACAACACATGATATGATAGCAAAGCATGAAAACAATAAAGAATATTAATTAAAAAGTGTTAATCATTTATTCATTATAAAGATCTTAGGAATATTATTAGTAAAACATATAATACATACTAAAAGTAGTCATGTCATGTTGTGGCATTGGTTATTTTAGTGACTTTAAAAAAGAAACACTCTTACTGTTTAAGTATTCAGTTTGAGTACTCAATTTCATAGTCATAGATAAAAAATCAAGTATTTTGGCAAAAAAATTACCTAAATTTTATTAAAAGAAAAAAAAATCAGACTTTTCACCCCCCCACTCTCTTAACACTTTCTTACGTTGGACTGTTCCAAATTATTGAATTAGTCCATTAGTACTTCCGAAATATAAGACTGAGATAATAATAATAAAAAAAGACATATCTATACAAAAGAAAAAAAAATATTTACAATATTTCATGAATTGAGATGATCAGGCACAATTCTTCCTCAGAGTCCTTCTTACATAACAGTTCTTACAATTTATGCATTTTTTTATTATAATTGTTGAGAACTCCTTATTGATTCTGAATAGCATATTCTGAACATATCTATATTGGTAATGGGTGATTTTGTTTTATTCCTCATGTAGATTTCCATCATGTGTGGATACAGCTAATCAGGCACTTACATGCAGACAGTTAAATATTAATTTCACATGGCCATAGTGGATAAATGCTCTACCTGAAGACAATTGTACTAGCCAAAATATATCATATTTTGCATTATATACACAGATTTATATATATATGGTTCACATTTAATTATATATATATATATTGTAACCTTTACTCGCTTGTTGTCCCAACTCTATTTGTAACCCTTACATATCGAGCCCACCACGTTGTGGCGCTCAAAAATTTGTAACCTTTTGATTGTTGTCCCAACTCTATTTGTAACCCTTACATATCGAGCCCACCACGTTGTGGCGCTTAAAAATTTGTAACCTTCTAAAGTGGTCCCCAACTCCTTAACGTAAGTGCACTAAGAATCGTAACCTCGATCACTGATCAATTCCCGCTACACATTGTCAGCTATTAAGAGCTGTATCCAAAAGCATATTATGCTATCTATTTTATGCACCAAGGACCACAACCAACATCTGGAACAACTTATAACAGACCAAACTCATGATCTAACATAAACTTTTATGTTTCAATTTGATCGCAGCCAGGGTGTACCGTGAAGACCTATCATAGTAGTATGATAAAATACAGTAAACAAATTATAAGTGCAATGTTATTATGTTACAAACCTTAATTTGCGATTTTTTATTGTATGAGACCCGATGGCCGACCATGTACAAGATGGGTAATTTGTGAAACTACATAATATTATTAAATTTTAAACCATCTATATGATTTTTAATACAAATGCTAGTCTAGGTAAAGCTTTGCAATAAATAAACATAAGTACTTGGGTTCTTTTTTTATAGTTTACTATATTACTGAGACTCTTTTTATACTGACAAATGACAATTTAAAATGATAAGTAAATATATTCAATCATATCATTATTTGGTAAATCTGTTTACAAGTCTAATAATTAATTTATATTGCATACTAGAATCAACTACGCAAAGCCAAAATGATGGAAAAGGTAAATGGGATTTTATTGTACCTTACTCATCATAAACTACCAAAGACGAAAAGCATCCAAATGTTTTCTCAAATATTATTAAACTCTTATATCATGTTGACTATAGTATGTACTTCAATGTATGCTCTATCCAAGGTTTATGATTTCTGATTTTAAGAATGACACATAGCAACGGCACAGTAAGTTTAATTATAAATCAATGTTTATTTACAAATTTATGAATAATAAATAATTAATTCCAACGTTATAATTAAAAAACATAATTAAACAAATAAATAAATAAATTATGATTCCATCGACTTTCTTCACTAACATATCATAGGTACGGTTTTTTAAAAACCTAATCATACCTTATTTCAATTTGATATAATGAATCTTGAGCAAATTATAATAAATTCAACATCAACTCATGAAGTATTTAACGTCATTTCCAGATTCAATAAATCCATACTGTAAAATTATAATAATATAATAACTAATATTATATCTGTAGGATTTAGCTATAATGTAATCATTAAATAAAATGAAAACGTAAACTTACACTCCGGTAAATAATAATCAACCGACAGTTAATTATTATGAAGTAACTTGAATAGAATGTCCTGCTACAATTTGACGATCTAACTTATAAATTATGCTTACAAATGGAAGAAGATGATTTAGCAGATTAACTAAAATACTTTGCCCAACTTATATCTATGAAGTAAAACATATTCCTGTGGATGCGTTCATCTACACATAGGAATTAAATAATACTAAACACTTTGTGGATTGATACACCACCATAAAGTAATACGTATAATTACACAATTCCGCGGATTAACCACCAGCGCTGGAATGAATGTAAAATACAAAAAATGGCAATTAAATAATCTGCGGATTAACCACCGGCACAGATTAATGCCTTTCAACATTAAAAAACAACATTACTATTTACCTCATATTAAAGTGCAAAATCATCCTCCTCAGTTATTCTGATCATTCAGAATACACTAACACTTTAGCAAATGTGGGTTCTTGCATAATAAAATGTTACACTAATCAGGACAACTAATGTACTAACTTATCTTGCTTAAAATAAAACATGTGTAATGCAATATAAGTAATATTAGTATAGGAATATAAATCTGGAAAGACTCACAAAATACCCCACAAAGATTGATACATCTCATGAATTCATTTAGTACTTTTCAAGCCTTTTCGCAAGCGCTATTCTCTTGAATAAATATTTTATTCAACCCCTATTACTTTAAAATTAATAAACTGTAACTTATGAACTTCACATGCAAGTTCATATAACGATAAAATTAAAGTAATGAATTATTCATCAAATACATAAAATCTAATAGGTGTGTGTGATATAAATTAAATGTATAGCATTTTAAAGTTCAATATATGGATTTTAGCAGGCGTGTGTGTCACAAATTAGATTGTATAGCATTTTATAACGACAAATATGATCCGTGAAATCCATGTACGATGTGTCAAACAATAAATGTACGAAGTAATAGCTATAATTATAGTTGAATTCCATACATGCAATTTTATCCATTTGTGTTAGTTATTATAATCACTATTAGATTAACGATTTTACGTGGCTCCATAAACATGAAACAATTTCAAGACATGACAAGCAGAACTTAAATGAAAATGTTTTTCAAAAGTTATTAATTTCTACATTTCTCTATTAAAATGTTCCAAGTTTATTACATCCATGCTAATATTTATTTATCCACGCTTAAATCTAGGAATAATAATTACAGCAATTAATTCAATCATTCCAAACTGACGATAAAATTTGAAAATAGTTTTGATCAATTATTTGAAAACTGTTTATTATCCAAATGGCAAACAAAATTAACTAGCAAATATTTTACTGGCATTATAAAGTTAAATATCAATCAATACTATATTTTTATTAGAATTAGAGACGGAAATATTAAACTATGTTGATAACTTTAACATTTTACTTTAATTTAAACTTCTTCTTTTTTAAAAAGCAAATTTTCATGTTTATAAAACTTCTGTAATTAAAATACTTATCTAAATTTTCCAAATTGTAGAACAATAAACATTTTAAAACATACCAAATTCTTGCAATTAATTCTTTTAAATTGGGAAGCTCCGACATTTCAAATGTAATATTGGGAAATTATTACCGGTGATTTGATCCACTTGGCCAGCCGACCTGAACAGACTTTTAAACTTAGCAATTCATCTTATAATTAAGTACCACGATATTATTTTTATGTTTATAGAAAATTAGTGGTAATCCGTTTACTTATTAACTATTTTAAATAAGCTTATCAAATTTACATTTGCCTTTTACCATTTCTTTTCTTTCTCTCCCTCCAAAAGCAAAACTAACAGACGATCTCCTCTTAAATTCGCGCTCTTTTCTTTTTTTTACATTGAGACACTTACATAATTACTCTATTTATTTTTAATAATTTATTTTAATTGAACAAATGGTTTTGTTAATTCAAATGAAATAATTTTTAAGATCATTTTAAACAAATAAAACAATATATTATATTTTAATACTACTTTACCAATTTTAATGTGTTGTCAAAATTTTTTAAAAAGTTAAACATTATGATATGAATTAGTATATGGAACGAAGCAAATTTAAATTTATTAAAATAATAGAAGAGAGTAATCTGTTCAAAGTGCAAATCAAGCCAATCAAATCACCAAAGAAGACAGAGAAATTTTTTAATACTAGTTACATCAATTATTATATTTTATGCTAAAATATATGGTTACAATATATATATATAGAATACAGCTATTTACTATTTGCAATATTGGCTATATAAGATATTCCTGACATTAAACTTTAAACTGGATAAACCATTCTAATTTCTTTTTTAGTTTCTTTAAAAAAAATCTTAATATATTTTTTAAATTTATAAATTATTTTAATTTATCTGATTATTCAGCTGGTATAAGAATCTTCTATTTGCTTCCTTAATTTTTTTTAAAATGGCAAATAAAAAAAAAATTAACATTTGTTGAGATGCTGATTCAAAAAATGTCCATTTTGTAGAAAAAATGTTATTAAAATAACTGCTTCAATACAGTTGACTTTTCATGTCAAATGCACAATAATAATAAGAACAATTTTTAATTGTTTTCCTTTTTATACCTGGCATCATTTCCATGTTTAATTGCAGCACGTGCCTATAATTGCATTATAAAAATATTGTGATTACCGATTCATTAAAAAAATAAAATAATAAAATTATCTCCTTCTTATATTCAGTTATTTAATACAAAACTTGATTATTATTTTTTTTGCTATGACTTTTTTCATCATTCAAGTCATTGTCTAAATTTATTATCTTCAACACAATACAATTGTCAACATATACATATAAATTTATATGAACTTTATCAATGTTTATATATTTTTTTATTAAACACTAGAATTTTATTACTAATATATATATATGATTTTACTGTATATGACTTATCATTCCCACTGTTTAATATACAATTAGTACATTGACATAACTATTGAAAAATTTATATTTTATTAAGAGTGTTCTAGCAAAACTTAGTATTTATTTTATACTTACATTCTAATTAAAAGACAATCCACTATTTCAGGTGGCTAAGGTTTGTTGTGGGTGCGATCTTAAGCTACCCTCAAAATATATATTTGAATTTAATACAATTAGGCCAAAGAACTTTAATATAAACTCTTCCTAGATGACCAACTGAATTCAACATTTTACTATATAATTCTATCAATAAAAATAGAGAGATTTAAACTTAGGATTTTCAATCCATATTCATCCCCCACTCCATTCTATTAATAAAAAATTTTCAATATTGTAATTTAAAAAAAAAGTGTATAAGTTCACACATAATTCAAAATTTGTAAAAAAAAAAAAATGAATGTATACATGAGTAATCTAATTATTTTAACACATACAAAAATATAATATCTACAACCATCTCCCAAAACCTGATTTTTAAAAGAGGAACATTTCTTCTCAAAAACAGAAACAAAAAAAAAAATCACAAATCTTTATTCATATTTTAAAAAATAAATAAACAAAATTAGAAAAATAAATATTTTATTAATTCTAACATACATAAAAATAAGAATTCTACAAATCTCTTTTGTAATTTATATCAAGAAAAAATCTTTTATAAAAGCAGAAACATTAAAAAACTCAAAATTTTAAAATAAAAAGATTGGCTAAAAAGCAAATAAGTTGAGAGCATTAAGCTCAATTTACATTTGCTACTAATAATTTTAAAATTAATACATAAAGACAATAAAATTATTCAATTATGAAATAACTCCTTATTGTTGTTAAGAAAGAAATTTATATCACATGATCACCATTTCTTATGCTTGCTTATAATTTATTAAAACAGGCAAAAACTCACTATACATATTGCCACACACATCAAGTTAGAATAATCAATGAATGCCAAGGCTTGTGCATAAAATTCCCATCTAGTGCCTACTCATCCAATATCCCCCAGATCCTAAGATCTAGGTGCAGTGCTTTCAGATCCAAGGCTCCTCACTGACAAAGGCCATAAGACAGAAACTAGTCTGGGGATATTGGATGAGTAGGCACCAGATGGGGATTTTATGCTCAAGCCTTCTGGCATCTATTGATTAATCTAGCTTGCTGTGTGTGGCAATACATATAGTGAGTTTTGCCTGTTTGAAGAAATTTATAATTGGTAATTAATAAATGTCCAACTTATTTATTTTTAAGTTATCCAATTTCAGATCTGTTATTTCCCCAAAAAAATAATATTCCTATAATAACAATTGACATTTTAGTCAAATTTTATTGGACTTCTTTAGAATTAACTACAAAGAAACTTAAAAAATAATAATTGAAAAATGACCTTTAACTACACAAAAACAATACGTCAAAGGTAGAGAAATTTATATACTATTTAGAAACTCTATTCTATTCTAACAATAGAGATTTAAAAAATGAACTCTAATTCATCATGTATTTTAAAAATGCAATGGGAGATTTAATATACTAAATGTAAATAAAGTTTTTAGTTAAATCAAAACATTGCTGAAACATTATGGAATGAAGTTTTATTAAAATACAATATAAAATTAAATTATAAATATAATATATATACACTTAAAAATTATAAGTAATAATTTTACAAACTTGTTACACTATTTATTTTCAAATTGTTTAAAAAATATTCTTTTTCCCGTGTTGCTCCAAGTTGAATAATATACTAAGTTAGTAATATAAAAAACAGAAGAAAAATATATTTCATTAACAGTAAACTAAACTTACTAACTTCAAAATTTGTAATTTGAGAGCATTCATTATTTGAGATTCTATTAAATATATATATTTCAAATAATATATACATTCTAAAAATGTTTGAATATCAAAAAAGTATTATAATTTATTTGAGATGAGGTACCCAAAAAAGTTCCAGAGACAAATTTAGTCAATATTTTACAGAGTGTATTAATTGCAAATTCAGAAATTACCTTATATTAAATAACAAATAGTTCTTTTATAAAAGAATGCGCCCATATCAGTACATTATTTCTAGCTTTGCAAACAAATTATGTTAAAAGATTGGCAAGCAATGAAAAATTATTGCTGATGACAACAAAATGGTATCACTTTACCATGATATTCTTTGCTTAAGTTAGTCAACTTGCATTTATGCACACAAGAAAATTTCTAATAATGGAAACAAATTGATGGTATTATTTCATTAATGAAGGCAAACTTACATATAAATACACTATGACTCGAGTTTGTGACATTACATACATAAAAATGTTGTTAGCTTATTTTTAATTCTAAGATTATGTAAATTAATTTAAAAGTAATTAAAGTAGTTTATCTTGTTATTAAATGGCAATTTTAAAAACACTTTGTAATATAAAATGACTGTATATACTTTTAACAAGTGATGTATCAAAATTTATTTATTTTATAATTTTGCAATAAATATTAAGATTAATGTTGGTTATTTTATTCTTAGGATGATATAATAAAGTAATAATATATATATATATATTATGTTAAAAATATTAATAAAAGTATATAAGTAGTTGTACATGGTAGCAATAATAAAATAAAGCACATATTGATAAATTAATTTGTTGACATTTTATTTACTGCATACATTTAAAAAAAATCTTTAAACATAAACAAATATAATAATAAATTATTATTAAAAGTATTATATGCATGTTTATGTGTTTTATATGTCTTGGGATAATTCAAAAGCATTAAATTTTATGCATTCAATGTACTATTTTAAAACTTTTAATCTATTTAAAATGAGTATCCCAAATATTGATTATGGTATAAAATAGATAAACAGAAACAAATATATATTTTATATGAAGTTTGGCACAGTTGGTAGAATGTCTAATTTCGATTGGGAGGTCCCAGGATCAATTCTGGCACTTGCAGGTTTGCACTCAAACTTCTTATGAATTCCCACACAATAAAGCCATATGCCATTTTATAATGGGTATAATTTTAAATATATTTTAAAAATATATTGTAACATTTATTTTTATAAAGTTTTAAAAAATGTTTTAATGCCATGGAATGCTATTATGTTAGAAAAAGGTCTTTCATCAAATGAAAATATGGATAGATTTGATTCTTAACAGAAAAAATAATAGAAACAATGAAACTAAAGTTTATAATATAAAATGTCAGAAACAACATCTAGAATAATGACATAAGTATGACATCATGGGAAATAAACTATTTTAAGCCCCTGATTTTAGATCAGACACTCCCATTTTTATTTCAATAGCTAAACAGTACAAAAATTAGCATGAGTATATCAATAATTTTACTTAAAATTTAAAATGAATATTATGGCATAAATTCATAAAATGTCTGCTCAAAGAATCTAAATATAATAACATGAATAAAATCATCTCATTGTGATAAATAATATTATATCAGAGTTGAGTGCTGTGATGTAACTTCATAAGAAAATTTTGAAAAAATTAACAACTACTATTATTAATATATATATATACTAACCTTGACTTGTGCATCCTCACTTCAGAATAGTATATTATATAAAATAAAATGGGTTCTAGCTCAGTTAATAATTAATAAATAAAATATTCAGCATTAAAATTAAAATGTTTCACTAGCTCAAATTTAAAATACGAATAAGGTTCAGTTTATAAAAATAAATTAAATAAATATTTAATATTTTCATGAGACTTGAAGTGAAAATACAGGTGACAAGATAGATTACATTGAGCCAATATCCCACAGGATACTACCTCAATGGCATAAGAACACTATCCCCCCTTACTATTTCAAATAACAAACTCATAGTATTCTTACGACTTTAATAACTTCTACTCACTAAGATTAAACTAATAATTAAGTCTTAATCTTCTATTTGTAATAATCTAGCTCAATAAAACAATCTCAGGTTCATAAAATTTATTCTAAGTTAATTTAAAAATACGGTAGTAAAATATGAGAAGGGATTTTATGTCATAATCTACTACACTTAAACTAATAATAATAAATAATAATAATAATATTCTTCATTGTTTAATTACTACTGGATATCTTTTCTTTTCATTATATTTTTATTACCATAATAAAATAATAAAATAATTTTATATAATCTTTTACCTTCATGTAATAATATAATAAATACGTGGTAGCATATGATAATCTGATAAACAAAGGATGTGTGGCAACTGATAGCATATAATTCAGTATACTATTGTGATAACTGATTTATGACCAATAAAACGATGTAAAATTATAATTATTTAATTAAAAGAATACCAATAAAATATTTAAAATTCTTAAATAATTCTCTATTTATCTTTTTGTGCAAAATTATATATTTGTTTCAATTGTTATGAATATATCGTGATTTCATGCAGTGAAGTGGAGAAATAAACAATCCAGACACAAAAAATTAAAAAAAAAAAAACAAATTTTAACAAAGTTTATTAACAACAACAAATAAAATAAACAATTTATGTACATTATATACAATGGATATCCTTATTTTAATCTTATATTTTTATCTACTAAGTTATATAAAAATAGTTTATAGTTTAGTTATATCTTTATTTATACTTAAGACAAAATTAAAAAAAATGTTACCATTTGGTTTCTAGTTATGGTTAACTTATTACAAATATATTTACTTATTTTATTAGCAAAATATTTCATCCTTAATATTATTAAACTATCTTATTTTAAAAAAAAAATTCATAGGAAAACATTCTACAGAAAAAAAAAAAAATTAACTTTATAATGAGTATGGATTTCTCAAAATATTAAAAAAAATTTTCATCTTGCAAAGTCAAAGATGTTACATAAAATATTCATCCAAAATTCAGTACTAGATTTTAGTGTTTTATCACACGATGTTTACTAATCATAATACATTCTTATTTAGCCTTACTTTAGTATGATATAAGTGTAATAATCAATATATTCCTGTTATTCAATAAACAAAAAAATATACTATGCATATTGTTTATATAATTTACTTTGTACTATTGTATTTTAAAAATATGCAATACTTATTTTTCTTCAAAAAAAAATAAAGCATTCAAAAATAATCAACATTCTAAAGAAAATATCTTGTTTAGATACTCTATTTTAAAAATTTATATTTCATTTCCGAAAATAAATTCAAAATATATTCTATGATTCTTTCCTTTCCTTAGGATACTTTGGACCTTCAATTTCAAGTTATAAATTCTATTCCTTCTAAGCAAATAAACCAATCTTATAGAAAACGATAACATAACCTAAGTTCTAAATTTTTTATCATTTCTTTTCAAAATATCTTACTGAATGATGCAGTTACATGAAATAAAGATAGCGAAACAGATGTATAAGTTTTAAGGAAGAAAGCTAGAGTATCACTCTTAATATATCTCAAAAAATCATGGCACAGTGCAAAGAGGTATGACCTTTACCTGTCTAATAACCTCTAATACATGAACGATGTTAAAGCTACTTCTTCAGCTTTATTTAAAACATCAAATATTTAAAGACATATAAAACACTGTCCAAATAAAATGTGTATCAGTCATAGGGCTTTGTTAACTATGCTGATAACCACATAAAGACTAAATATTATTTCTATTCCTTATCATATCCTATTTTTTTAAAAATACATCATCTTGGTTTCCTGCTAACTATAGTACTTCCAAGCCACTATCTCAACATTATTTCTCAAGATTTTTCTACATCTTACATCGATAAATAACTATCTGCATTTACAAAACAATAAATAAAATTCATTGATAGTTTAAAACAATTTCACTGTTCCATAAGAAAAGTTTGCTTACTTCATTATTCTATATGTTTAATCATACACAATCTACTTAGACAATATTTGAATATCCAATAACATGAAAGTTCTAAAAGAATCACATAATTATTTGTTATTATGTTGGATTATATCACTAATATATAAAAAAAATAATCGTCGTATGCATATTTTCAAATCAATCCTATCTCATAATGTTTTTTTAAAATGTTGTATGAAAATGCGTTACATATAATTAAAACTTTTACACTTCATTCTTAGATTCATAGATGATCTAAAGAAAACAAAATATACATTATAAATTATTAATAGTTATTATTATTACCAAATAACCCTTTTTATCTGGTCATCATTTTTAGTAGGCTTCTTCCATCCACTGGATATAGAAAAACATTGCATACATAAACGAAAAGACACATCCATACGTTTTATTTAAAAATATTCTTATCTAAATTATTAGATTATATTATAAATTTTATGTTATTAACAAATTAATGTTTTATGTTTTCCTAATCTTATAAATAGAAAAATTTACATTTAACTAAGTTAGTAAAATAAAAAATTTAAAACTATAATTACATCTTCACTTGACCATAGTTCATGATAAAATCCAAAAATGTTTATTATTTTCTCTAGAGTTTTAAAATGTTCTCCTCTAAGCACGTTACTCTGTTCAATTTAACTTAAGTTATCCGGTAAACTTTTACACAATATTTGTATTTTCATGGATCCATCCTTTATTTATCTACTATATGTTCATTTTTTTTATATAGGTTTTATTTCTTAATAAGTTCTTTTTACTTCTTGTAAAATATATATTTAAAAAAAAATGTCTCCTTCAAAAAGGACTAAATATTCTATTTCTTTCATTATATTTTATGATAACTCATATGATATAAATATCTTATTCTTTTTTTAAAAAAAAACTCCTGGATAAGCTTATAAATAATGCATCACAAAATTTTTTAGACGGCAAATAGTATTCTGTTTAAGCTTCCAGCATAATGTCCGTATTGTTCTTTTATGAGTTAGAACAGTCCTCCGGTTGTTAAGCATAAATAAAACTGTATTATAATTTAAACATATTTTATTTCGTAGTATCCGAAGTTTAGGTCAAATTTTAGACAAAATAATCCTGGCAAGTAACTTTTAAAAATTAGAAAATCATTTCCACGAAGTTCCCAAATATATTATTTTTTAAACTTTCTTTTGCAAAACACTTTAAAATTATCAATTAGTTTTTTGCAGATAAAGTTATAAGAAAGTACTAAAAAAAATTGACTAAAATAAAATTTTTAAAGTACTATCTCTTCGATAGCTACTAATATACCTTCTCTGGTTTCAATCCATTTTTAATCTCCCCTTATACTCCCGTGCAATTCATATTTATAGTCTGTAAGAATACCTCATTTGATTGGTTGATTCTTACTTTAACTTGAGAACAAATTTACATATTTTCAGTTTATAGCAGAATTATATTTGAAAATAAAAAATTATGACGTAATAAACTTAAAATATTATTTAAAATATTACTTTTAAATATATTATTATTTTATTAAAACTATTTAAACATTTAAAATAACTTTTAAAACAATTTTAATAACTTATTCCATTTATCTATTTTTATTTAAACAAAATATTTAATTTTTTTTTTATTAACTGTATTCGTCTTTATTACATTATTTAAAACATTACATATGATAGTTAACTTAATATTTATTATTATTTGCTAGGTGACAATTCCATCCAATTCTATAATATAACTTTTAAAATATTTTAAACTTTGTTATTAATTCAAACAAGCGTGTGTGTGAAAGTATATAGTATACAAGTCACATGATTAATAACTTTGACAGACGATTTTCAATCTATTTTTCTGCCCAGATTTATAAAATTGATACACTTATTATATTATATAAAATAATTATAAAAAAATTGGAAAAACAATTTAGAAAATATAGAATTAAATACAATTTTCACCATCATAAAGTTTATATTTAAAATGTACTATATTAATTTTGACTATTAAATATGATTATAGCATTTATTAACTATAAGTTTTAAACTATTAAAATCGAATTTTTTAAATATACTTTTAATATTTATAGCTGTGTTATTTAATATGGCCAGCTTTTACAACCATATGAAACAATATTTTAAGCTTTACATAACCATTTTTTAAATAATTCATTATAATTTTATATACTACGTATTTGCTTTAGCCTCAAATTGTACTTTAAAGATATAATCGACAAACTATAACTAATGTATTAAAAGAACATATTCTAAAATTTAAAATTTTTAGTAATTGACTGTTATGAACTATTACTGACCTATAGACAAGGGCACAATATATATATATGAAACCAAGTTACAACTAAAATGTTGCCATGGAATACTTTATTTGAAATAAAAACAGGTCATCAAAATGGATAATTATTAATGAAACATTAATAACTTGGAATAAATATGGATAATATAAAATGTCAATGTACACAACAGAAAACATTGTGGTATTTTCAATGGAACATATGGAAGATTTTGAATTGTAAATTATTACTTTTTTTGTTTCTATAAAATGTATACAAGTGAATCAAAATTTTTTTGTTGTAAATAACAAAGTTACAATTTCATGAGCATTCCTTGTGAATAAAAAAGAAAAGTTTACAAAGTAATTTATTTTTTATAAATTCTTTGTTTTAAAAAATGCATGTTTGTTTAATATTCAAAATATATAATTCCCAAAAAGAAATAAAATAAAATAGTATATATATATATTAATGACCATTTTGGTTTGTTTAAATAAATGTCATCATCAACCATTATCAATCCACTGCAGGATGAAGGTCTCTCCAAGTTTAATCCATCTTTTCAGATCTTTAGCTTCTCTTCTCCATATCACCCCTGCACACTTTCTTATTTCATCCATCCATCTCACATGTGGTCTCTTTCTGGGTCTTTTACAATCTCTTGGAATCCAGTTTAAAATTTAAATTGTCCATCTATTATCATCTCTTCTAGCAATATGTCCATTCATTTATTTCTTCATTCATATTAGAAAAATGAAAAAATAAGTGAATCCATGAAAAGTTAAATAATATTATAAATTAATAAGATACTTATGGAGTAAATAATTTTACTAATATAGAAAGGTTTATACATTTATTAACTATTTAAAAAAACATAGGTTGAGTTCAATAAAATCCCTTTGTAATTTAAACCATATTTTAATAATCTAAAGAATTTATTTTCTTATATTTCATTTCACATTAATCTAAACCTTGAGAGTATGTAGTTTTATGTTCATGCATTATTATATTAGCTTGTCTGAACACTAGATAAACATTCTACAGGTTTCATTTATTTATTATCATTATATTTAACATTGAATGTGGAAGGTAATTTTAAGGAATATAGATTTTTTATTTGCATGCTCCCCTTACCGCTATTATAGATGAATACAATTACAATATACTTTAATAGACAAAAAATATTGCAGATACTTAACATCAATCACCAGAAGGTGCACTAAACTAACATTCTAGAATTTCCTATTTATATTAGTGGTTATTCTGTTATCTAGCACAACCAGGCCTCAGTAGATGTCACATGTATTTATCTCTATAGGAATTTTAAATTTACTCTTGAAAATTTCTAATTATAAATCCTATAAACTCAACAACCATTACTTATATTTCTACATACCCACTAGATTATGAAGAATTATCAGACTCTTTGGAATAATGCAATGACTATTGTATATAATGATACCAAATTAAAACAGGCAAAATTCTCCATACAGCATTGGCACTCAGTACAAGCCTGAGTAATCAATGATTTCCAGAAGGTTTGTGCATAAAATCCCCACCTAGTGCTTACTTATCCAATATCCCCAGACTAGTTTCTGGCTTGTGGCCTTCATCAGTGAGGAGCCTTGAATCTGAGAGCATTGCACATAGATCTTAAAATCTAATGCAACCCTCCTGCAGCCACTTTTTATCTCTACTTAACTACAAAACTATGAGTCATAAATTGAATAAAATAATTAAATAAAATAATTGAATAAAATAATTAAATTAAAATAGTTTTGTAGTTAAGTAGAGATAAAAGGTGGCTTCTGGAGGGTTGCATTAGATCCTAAGATCTAGGTGCAATGCTCTCAGATCCGAGGCTCCTCACTAAGGAAGGCCACAAGCCAGAAACTAGTCAGGGGATATTGGATGAGTAGGGACTAGATGGAGATTTTATGCATGAGCCTTCTGAAATCCATTTATTACTCTGGTTTGCACTGAGTAGCAATACTGTATGGAGAGTTTTGCCTGTTTTAATAACAGTTATAAGCAAGCGTAAAAAATGGCAATCATGTGATGTTTATAGAATGATACCCGGACACTTATAACAAATAATGAGCCAACTTTAGACTAAATAGATTAAAATAAATACTTATTATAAATTCAGTGTTCTTACTATACTATTAATTAATATAAATATCTTATATATCTCTTGAGAAATAAATCTTTATTCATTATTCGATATTTAGAAATTTGTAAGGTAAAGCAATATATAATCGCTTTTGTATACTATCTTGGTTCTTTGCATAGTTTTCTAGCAATATATTTAATTAAGGGTATATAAAACTGGTGCTTACAACTACAAAGCCCAAGCCATGGATGTGTGTGAAATATTTTAAACATCAATTTTATTGCTTAAAATGCCAATAATTATACAAAATAATGCAAACATTAATAAACTCTAAAAAAATATTTTAAACTATATAAAACATGTAATGACAAGTGCATAAATAATTAACATTCCTATATATTGTATTATATATTTCTACATGTATGAATTGCATAAATCTCTCAAATTTATTACAGAACTTGTAAAAGTATTTCTATATATATATATAAGTAATATGTCATACCAAAATTGAATTATGATTCCAAACTTTTAATAAGTTTTCCTATATTTTTATTAAAGTCATAATACAAACATACCCTAGCTTCAATAAGAAACCAATAATATGTTAAGATTCCCCCATTTTAATATTTGATCCAAACAATAAACTTGATGTCATCACTGGATTTTAATTTCATATTAATTAATTCCCCCTAATTTAATCTACACTTTGACTTATAATTTAATTAGAAATAATAATAAAATGATCAAGATCAAAATCTCTAATGATGAGCATTTTCTAGGTTAACTACTATTGATTTAATACTTAATTTAAAATAAAATTATTAGACATTTAAATTATAAATTTACCTATGCATTCATTTGGATACCATTGAGTTTTGTGATATACACCAGATTTTATGATGATTTCCAAATGCAGTTGAATCATTTTTTTATTCCTCTTGTATATGTATTTACAGCTCATATTAAACAAAATTTGTAAATGAAACTTAAAACTCAGGATCTTGTGGTTTTTCATTTATTATTTGCATTAGGTTTCAACAAGACACAATCGGTTTTTTTTCATTGGTTTGTAGTTAGTAGTTTATCATAGAGTAGACTAAATTGTACAGAAATCACTTGCAATAAGGTCAGCTATCTATCCAGAAAGAATTTGAGATAGGTTAGCTTGCCATAAAAAACTGTAGTAATCTAGAAGTTTAAATTTGTTAAATAAGCCTGATATCTCAATATGATGATGACAATGACCAGAATAATGATGAAGAAATAAGAGAGCAAAGGAGACCAAATAACTTTTTCAAGACTATTTATACAAAGTTCTTATCGCATAGAATTTAATTACTAAGAAAAAAAAATATAATAAATATTAATTTGGGGACTAATTAAAATGTTCATAATGAGATAATCTAGATATTAAAATAAATTCAAATTTACATATTGAACTATAAATTTCATTAATTTTCTTTTGATAACATAAAGTTAGTACAATAGAAATTTTAACTTCAATTATATTATTTTTATTAAAATGAAACTGCATTTTTAATTCATTAATTAACATTCTTTAAAATAAATCTTTTTATCATTTATTTTAATAAAAAATCAAACTTTTCTTTAAATTATATTTTAACTGGGATTAAATTTTTTCTTTTTGAAAGAAAATTTTTTTTCCCCTCCTTTATGAAAATTTTAATCTAAATTTCTATACTAAATATACATGTGTGTGTACATATATATTCGAAAAAGATAGCTAAAATATTATTAAAGAGTAGTGTCTAAATCATTCTATTCTTTTTTAGAATATTTGTAGAAATTGTCTACTCTTTTCCCCTTTTGCTAACTACACAAAATAGACTTGTGCTGGATATTTCCATTTCAATATATATATAAATGAAAGACTATATATATATATAAGAAATCAAGAATTTACTAGTAGAATATATCTTATATTTAAGTCATTTACGAAATAGACATTTAACTGAGTCTAATATGGAAAAGATATGAATGCCAAAATTTATTTATTAATATTGATTTTTTTTAGTGGCACTTAACTATTCACAAACATTGTAAAAATATTTACAGAGATTTCAACTGAGGTAAATTAATTAGACAATTTATTAACAATTAGGCAGAAAACAACTGAGTATGTATATAAATAAACAGACATATAGATAACAAAATTAAAAGATTCAGTTTTTTCCCAAGTTAATATTATTAATAACTATAGAAATGTAATCTTTTAATTAAAAAATATAAATCAAATATATTTTTATAATTGAAATACAATAATAAGTTAAAACCAATGGCTTTGAATAAACAATTTTTTTAGTATCGCTTTTTCTTTTTTCTACTTACAGCAGCAGCTGCTGTGTCCTGCAATAAACAAATAGTTCACTTAAAAGCTCAGGTATCAGGCCTCATGCTTGTGAATGCTGATGAAGTTTCTAACAGCTGCTGGACATTTTCAAACTCTAAAATATTCACAAGAATTAAAAACCGTTGCAAATCAATATCTCAAAACAGTGAAAAGATCTTTTTTCTCTTAAAATGACCGTGACAAAATCTATAGATAATCTTTATTTTTAATCGCAGCGTTTTTAAATAAAACTGCATATATTGAAATAGTATATTCTTTTGGAATATATTTCACTGCTATATAAATTAAGTAAAGGTATAAAAAGACATTCGATTAATTTAAAAGTGTGACAACATTAATATTGAGTTGATATTAATATTATTTGAAAGACATTATACACTATTTTTATAAATAAAAATTGATTTAAAATTAATTTTCAAGAATTGACAATTATTTATTTTAAATGTACTTTTGTTTTAAAATAAATTTATTAAACATAGTAACATAGTAATATACAGTTAAACTTTATAAAAATTTACATAGCATTCAGAATGAAACTTGAAAAAGTCAATGTAGAGAAAAGGGTATCTTAATAAGATTAAGAGGAAAATAAAACATTCACCCATTATTTATTATTCTATTGGCAAGTAGCCAAAAATAATTTCTCATCAAGAAAATTGTTTTGATCATGTGAACAAAGTCGTAGGCTGCTAATTTTTTTAAAAAGGAAAACAGTAAATAGTTTTTTTTCTTCTCATATGTCATAGCACCGGCCGGGACGCAAACCCACAACCGTCTGCAACCAACTACTTGCTTGCAAGGCAGCTGCGATGACCCCTCGGCTAACAACGCTTGACTAACATTAAATAGTTTTTAACCCAAGAATTTGGGAATCAACAATCAATTGAATAATCTACTTCTTCATGTTATCATTATCATAATAGGATTACTTAATAACCATCGACCACTGCAAAATCATTATTTTTTTCTACATCTTCATTTAGGTATATCTTCTATATTTAAAAAACAAACAAACACCATTATAGTTAAGGAGATTGTCTACTATATCATAACTTTGGATAACATCAATGGTAAATAAGTTAAAATTACAAAACGATTTATAAATCTTCATTAAATATTTTTTATTTATAATAAATTGTTTTTCACATAAATATCACACTGATATTAATTATTTCAAATGGTCAATTCTTAAATATTGGATTAATCAATATGTATATTTTTATCAAAGCTATATGCAAGTCATATTTTCAAAACATTTTAAATATAATGTTCAAAAATAATGTGTAATACATGATAATTTATTTTATTTGATAGATGTCACATTTCAATACAGATCATGAAATATTTTATAATTTTAAATAATGAAAGTGGTAATAAATATTTATTATATATATAAGATTTGACTGATACTGTATGCATTAGCAACTGAGATATTATTGATATGTTTAGCTTGATATTATTTGTTGTTTGTTATAAATTCCAATGTTTTTATTTTGTAATGATTTTGTTTTGTAGTGAATACTTTCTTATGTATGGGTAATGTTTATTTCTTTATAAATAATATAGCAATAATAAAGAATTAATATTTAAATATTTTATATATGAAGTTTTTGGAATAGTTTTTTTTATTCTGTTGCCTAGAGTATTGTAGTGTAGAGTTAAGCTTATATATAACAAGCATTTCGATCCACTGTTTAATTTTATATTTAACAATAATTTTATTTGAAAAAAGGCATATTTTTATAACTTTTATGATTGTCATCATTCATTTAATATTTTGCGATAACAATGCAAGTTGTAATACTTGATTCCATCTTGGTCATTTTTTCAAATATGAACAGATTGTACATTTTTTTCCAAAATAAACTTCAACATTATAAGTTTGTTTTGGGAATGTCTCAGTTTATTGATCACACACGTGTTTATTGATTTTAATGTATTAATTTAGATATTGGTAACTATTACAAGGACATTATTATTTTATTTTTTAATAAATTATTTTTTATTTTATTATTGATCATTACATGAATCCTAAAATACAAAATATTAATATGTCAAATTAATAGGTATCAAACGTATGATGGATTACTTACATTATTATGTAATTAAAAACTTATGATGGATTAACTTGTCTTTTATTTTAAGATTTATTATTAATTGGAATAGTTTCATTTTATAATTTATATCTTCCCAACATTTTTGTGTAATTGTAACTTTGCTAATAAACTTAACTTCTTTCAACTGGTTATTGGAAAAAATCTAGATTTATTATCTAGGAGCACCTTCTAGTAAAATTACATATGAAACTATTTATTCATTACAATATATATATATACATACTGACTACATTTCAGAAATGTTTGAGCTCTTTTAGATTTAAAATATTACAAATATTAATCAATTTGGTAAGATCGGCAAGCTAATTTATTTTTACAAATTTTTGTCACTAATTTTCTTTATTTATAAGAATTTAGGATTTTTTAAATATATTTTTATGTAATAAGGTGAATTAAAGCATATTAATAAAAATGATTATATTTCTCAGTTTGAAAACTTGATTTATTCAGTCGAAATTTTCATTAAGCAAAAGGAGGGAAATAATCACCAGTTAAATCAAGAGACTAATTCCTATTTATGGACTTTCAATGTGAATTTTTATTTTTGTGAATGTAATTTTCCTTGATCTAGTTATGAAAGATTTAAGAAATTGATAACATTATTGAAAAGTTTCTAATAACTTTAGGAATAAAGACAAAGTAAAATATCAAACTTACTGGCATTATTTACAAAAATAATATCCAAATTTGGTCTGAAAGTTAATCTATAGGACAGATTAAAATCTAATACATTCTAAAATAATATCACCCTAATGTGTTGCTAATAACTATTTGAAAAAAATATTCTTAAATAATCATGCCAATAGAACAGATTGGATTCAAATAGAATAGAATCCCAATTAATAAATTCATCTTTAACTATTAATATTATACAGGATTTTCAAAATAAAAACTGATGTTGAAAACTAGTTTATGATTCTGTTTAAGAAATCGTTACCTTCTAAAAGCTTCTAAAATTCTTAAATATAATCTCTGGCTTAAAAATTCAAGTGAACTTAAAAATAATTTGATTAAACAAAATTTTAGAAAAAGGTTTTTCATATAACCTATATTAACATATTTATCATCATTTTTCCAGAAAATAAAAATTTCATGTATGTTGATGGCATTGACTTGGCTTCACAAAAACAATTTTCATAAATAGACATGATCCTCAATAATGATGTAAACATTTTGCGCATATTCTTTAAAAATTATGTTCAATCAGGATGAAAGATAATACTACCCTATATTTCTTGGCTATAACCATTGATTACAGTCTAACTTATTTTTTTTTGGTACTTGTGTATAATTCAACCGATGACGTATTACCCTGAAGGCATATCAGTCTAATCTTGCGATTTTTAAGATAACGTCTCCAAGTGATTTGCGGACACATGTAATCGCTAAAATGTGTCCGCAGATCACGTGAACACGGTATGTTAAAAAACGCAACATTAGACCGATATGCCTTCAGGGTAATACGTCATCGGTTGATCACGTGGTAAAAAAACAAAAAAACATGGCAAAAATATAAAAATTTAAAAAAAAATTAAACATAAAAAAAAAAAGAAAAAAAATGTGACGCAGGTCACGTGATAAAAAAACAAAAAAAAAAAAGGCAAAAATCTGACGCAGGTCAGGCAAATAGTAAAAAAAAAAAAAATGTACATGCATGTGTCAAAATAATTTAGAAAAAACTATATTCTAATTTATAAAACCACCCTATATTATGCTCAATTATAAAAAACAGCGCGTAGCGTTGGAGTTGGCGGGGGGGGGCCTTTGTGGCGTACACCTATACCTTGTATTACTCTCATAGCTGTAATTTTTATAATTGCCCATGAATTTACGAAAAATAATTTTCTGTATGATATAATTCAGAAATTAAAAATTGCCGATGAATTTACGAAAAATAATTTTCTGTATACTACAATTCAGAAATTAAAAATTAAATGAAAACGTAATTCAATTGTAGAAATATTAACAAATATTTTTTGTAAATAAGTTTGAGAATTGTAGAAATATTAACAAAAACTTTTTGTAAATTTTAAATAAACACCTAAATAAAAAAGACGCGATCTAATGCAAATCTGGTATTAATGGCGCCGCACTTTTACATGCATTTGGTAATTTTAAAAATGTACTGCATATTGCAAAATTGATTTAAAAAATTATTTCAAATTATTTACACATTAAAAACGTAATGTAGAAATATTAACAAAAAGTACTTTACCTGAATTAATGCGAATCTGGCATTAATGGCGTCCTTGTTATCACATGCATTTGGTAATGTATATTCAAAATTTGTTTTAAAAAATTATTGAAAATTATTTACACATTAAACGTAATTCAATGTAAGTTTGAGAATTGTAGAAATATTAACAAATATTTTTTGTAAATAAGTTTGAGAATTGTAGAAATATTAACAAAAACTTTTTGTAAATTTTAAATAAACACCTAAATAAAAAAGATGCGATCTAATGCAAATCTGGTATTAATGGCGTCCAAAAAACACCGCACTTTTACATGCATTTGGTAATTTTTAAAACGTACTGCATATTGCAAAATTGATTTAAAAAATTATTTCAAATTATTTACACATTAAAAACGTAATGTAGAAATATTAACAAAAAGTTTTTGTAAATTTAAAATAAACAGATAAATAAAAAACACTTTACTGGAGAATAAATTATTTACACATTAAATGTAATTCAATGTAAGTTTCAGAATTGTAGAAATATTAACAAAAACTTTTTGTAAATTTAAAATAAACAGATAAATAAAAAACACTTTACCGGAGAAGTTTGAGAATTGTAGAAATATTAACAAAAAATTTTTGTAAATTTAAAATAAACAGATAAATAAAACACTTTACCTGAATTAACAGCTCAAAAAAGTAACTGTGATGCCGTGGATAGCAAAATCGCAAAAGACAGAAAAATCAAAAAATTTCCCAAACCTCTCTACGAATTTTAAATCTCGCGGGTGAAAAAAAAAAAATTGACTCTCTGATGGATTAATCATGCCGGTTACCATGACAACGTTGTCATGCAAAAAACGTCGATGTCTACCGGAAGGGAAATCGGTAAGTCAAAAACGTCATCGGTTGAATTAATAACAAGTACCTTTTTTTTTTTATCAAAAATGGGAACTAAAATTATTTTGTAAAATAAACATCAAAAAGTAGCTGCTGTTGTGTAAAAATGTGATATGAACAATTCTGAACATAGGTCCTTAGTGCTTCCATATTCTCCATTAGCGAATAGAGGAACTTTCTTTGGAGAAAAAGATTCTGAGTACTTGAGTAAGTATTGATATAAGAAATTTTAGCATTTTTTAGAAAATATATAAAAGGAGAATGCCTTGACAACAGGTTGAGATTGTTACTGATATTGTACCGGTCAAAACATGTTTATCCATCTAACATGACCTGGAACTCACAAAATGTACTTCCAACCCAGTCAAGCCTGAGATTTAGGTCAGGGACCAGCCTGAATTCGAACCCATTCTCTAAGCCCCAGATCTAACACTTAATGAATAATATAATAGTGATGGCACATGAGAATTAATTTTAATCTGGTCCACTAGCAAAGCGGAGAAGACAATGAGACATCTATTAACTATGACTAAACTAAAATATATATAAGCATGGCTGTACTTTTGGAAGTGGAGAAAAGAGGAATTCAAACTACTCAGACAAGTTGGATAATAAAAATTAGTTTAATATAGTGACAAATTGTTTACATACATTTATAAATTAATTGCAAACATTAGTATGTGCGTGAATGAGCAAGCGGTAGATGATTACATAGTGTCATTCATGCTATTATTTCTCATATGCTCTTTATTAGCTAAATAATATATTATAAATAAGCACACATCTTTGGTGGGTCCAATATTAAGATGCCAATCGATTATTAGAAAGAATTTACATAAAATTGCTATTAACGCTTTGATTTACGGTTCTGAAACATGGTGACTAACATTATTTCGGGGAGCATTCTGGGATTCATTACAGATATAATACAAACTATTTTCATGCCATTATGGTCATGAAAATAAATAAAATACATTTGAAAACATATTTGATTATATGACAAAAATATTTAATGAAAATTCTGTTAATTAGCACTGGTAAGAAGAACGCTTTATTTTCCCCAAGGCAAATACTCTTAAATAGATAAATAACAAATTACGACAATGGGATTGTATAATAAAACTAAAATAATATTAGTAAATAATCTAGCTAGTAATATTTGGCTTTGATATATATTTTGAGCAGAGTGCAATTTTAATATTATTACAGCACTAAAATTAGGTCATAAGCAAAAGAAATAATAATATGAATAAGAGGTGGTACTAACATAGGCAGATAACTCAAAGATAAGGTCGTGCTTCTGGATGAAAAATGAAATCTAACACCCCCTTTTCTAGGGCAGTGCTTAGAGAAAAGTGGATAGGCATGATGTGGCCCAGACTTTTACTGGTATAACCAATGCAAGAGGCCTTTTTCTACAAAGAAGTGAATATGCATAGTATGTGCCAAAATTATGGGAATCATTGGCAGAGGCATTTTTATACGAAATAAATGGTCCTGGGAAAATTAACTATCCTCAGGACAAGGCTTGAGAAGAAATCTATGGGTTCGAATTTGTCACAACCCCCAGATTAAGAAGCACATATATATATAAACATGAAGATAAGGTCAAATGTCAGTAATGCAGTACGGATAAATGTCACTAATGGCATTGACTAAGATTTACTGCTTTAAAAATAAATGACCCTAGTTTGAATGCCATAATTTATTCAGATAATATGCTATGCAGTTATATATATAGAGAGATTTCCCTAAATAAAATATACATTAAGATTTTACTTAGTAAAAGAAACATTTAAGATTTACCCCCTTCCCTTTTCTGCTATTTAAAATAAATCAATCCCACCTTCATTGATTTTACAACAACTGAGAATATTTAAGCTTATGATATTTTAAGAGTATGGAAAAATAAAAGAAAGCTAGCAGTTATAGAAAACAACTAATAGGTCACCTTTTCAGAAATGAATAAATAATATTTTAAAATTTCAAAGCATTAATTAGCCTAAGTTCTGGATTCACCCCGGGTAGAAAATCCAGAGTTAAACAAATAATTTTTATACTAAAACATAAATAAAATGTTGATGTAAAAACAATCTGGTGAGTGTATTAATTAATAACACAATATATTTTAAGGGGACGTTAATACCCTTGATTCATGAAGGTTTACTTAAAAAGAAAGAAAAGATTTTAGAAATTCAACTCATCAGATTGATTGAGATTGGCATATTAATAACTAAAATAAACATATAAAATCAAGTAATAAATAACTATAAATAAATAACCACACCAAAATGAAAGAAAGTTAGAGCATATGAGAGAGAATTAAATTTATAGAAATTATTTGAGAGCAATTTACATATTAGAAAAGTTACAAAATTAAATTATACATTAGGAGAAATTGATAGTAGAGTTTGAGACTAGTTAGGCAAGCTAGATTTAGTTTCAATGGTGGCAGTTTGAAATAATTTAACTTGCACCATTTTAAGAGTCCATATTAAAAAGTCCAGCTCATGCATAGCAGTTCTTATGTGACAGAAAGCTTTTATTCAGCATTCTAAAGTTCTCCATTGGGCTTTTACTTCATTTCACGGGAGCATAATGACACGGTGGTGGAAGATAACCCTCATGGGTCATAAAGGTGATGAGCTTTCTATGCTTACATTTTAAACCAGCTTGGATTATGTTCACTGCAGTTCTTTCAATAGTTCTTTCAATAGTAGCTAATCTGTTGGTGATTTAAAATCCGGCCATTTTATACTCTGCCCAGGTATTTCTGGAATGCTTTTAATTACTTAGTTTTAGCCTTAAAATCTAATCTCTGATCTAACAGAAATTTTACATTTCTTTGTTCATTGTTTTTGAAAGATGCAACGTTAGATAACGTCCAAAAATAAATTCAAATCTATTTCCAGATTAGAAATAGATTTGACAAAAATGTTTATAACAAAAGAAAATCTTTAACCTTAATCCCCATTTTAAGTAAAAACTTTAATTAAAAATACCTTCCCCAGATTAAAACAATAGTGTTTCCAACCCTTTAATTATTTTTGGACAATTCGGTTGCATCTTCCATCTTGGATTTTATAAAATATACATTTTATTAGGGGGAAAAAAAGTACTTTAAAAAGAAAAAGTTTAAAAACAATGTATAATAAAATATTCACAAAAAAAATCAATATTTTGTTAGTATTTTGCTCCTATATATAGATATATTTGAGCCACACCTATATACTTTAATTTAATAAAAAAAGAATTAATAATAATTTTAAAAAAATGTTATTGAAATGTTAAAATTTTATAATTTAGGCATGCATCTCAAATATATATACACGACAAAAGGAGCAGGATGGGATATAGGGTTTGAATACAGGTTAGTAGATGGAATTATGAAGCTCAATCTTAAGCTAAGATTGACTGCTTCAATATTGAGATTGTCTAAGCAAATACTGATTTTAATGAAAAAATATTAAATATACCAGACTTGTCATCAATTCAAAACAAAGTTTCATTATCTAATACATTCAAGATTTCGTTTCTGTCTCAAAATAGTAAAGTTTTCTAATGGCAAAAGAATTGCGGTCAAAATGAAAGCTACATAAAAAAAGTTAAAAAAAAAAATCCAGTGGCATAATAAAGTTAAAAGAATTTGTTATTAAAATATTAATAAATGTTGAAGACATCTACAATTGCAATGAATATCTGCTTGTTCACATTGCTATCCATTTTGCTAGAGAATGACTTTAAATTTTTTTTTTTTTTAAATAAATTAATATTTTCTTATAGAAAATAATAAAAATGTATCATTGTATTATTGCAAACATATAGTATTTTGATGAAAAACATTCACAAATAATAAAAGCAGCCTAAGAAAGGACAGAATTCTAATATAAATTGAATCAATTATTCAAATTCCAAATCTGAAGATTTGTTATTCTAAGAGTTTAATATTTAATTTTTTTAAAAAGAATTCAACTACTGAATATAATATAATAAAAAATAAAAATAATAATTTTAAAATGATTTTGATTTCTTCATCATTTGAAATTACATATAATAAAATATTGCCACAGTTAAATTATAGACAAAATTATCAAAATCTAATAAAATAAATTATAAAGATGTTTTTATTATATCAAAATTATACTTATATGAGGGGGATTAAAAATAACCAGAATTATTCTGTGGTTTGTGCACCTGTTGTAGTATATGATTTTGCTGTTACACACATATTGCATGAGCTGCCAAATGACACCCCCATATAAAATTATGATGCCATGTAGCACATTCTTTCGTAAAGTGTGTTTCGCATATTTATCAATTTTTATAATGATTGAAAAGTTCAAACAATGTGAAATTCTGCTTTTGTTCCAAAAAAGGACAGGGAAAAGAGTTGTAATGCTTGAAATAGATTACAAGCAAGATATATTATAAAAAACACAAGTTTATGATTGGTTTAATTGAAATGTTAAATTTACCATGTCTCTAAAAAGCATACAAGTGAAGTCCCAAATCAAAACAAAGCTGATTTTTTTTATGCAATGACATTTTTATTTCAGATTTAGTTCATAATAATCTGGCATTTTATCTGCAATTTCTGAAACATTTATGTGATATGGTAAAATGTAAATGTCTCATTTTGTGACAAGAAAAGAGTACAACCTTCACCCCAACAAAATGTCATCTCTCAAAGCCTTGAGTGTGAAACACTTTTTAATTAAATTCAGCAATGATCCAGTTTAGCTATCAGCTATATTCACTTAATCTTGCTTTGTGTAATTTTTTTTAATGTCTTGAATTAAAAAAAAAAGTCTCTTTATTTTTGAAGAACTTAGAAGTGGTGAAAAGTATTCCATAGATGTTAAAATACATAACTTTGTAAGTGTTTTGGACTACTTTGAAAAATAAAAAAAAGTTTAAAAAAATGCATTGCATCAAATGAATAGTAATTTGAAAGATATTAAATTTATAATACTTAAAAATAAACAATTTTTTATTATAAAATTCTGGTTACTTTTGGATATCCCCTTGTATTTAAAATAAAATGCATTCAATGATGTTTTCAAAAAAAAATTATTTATTTACTTTAATTATATATGTATCTGCTGAAAGAAAATACCAACATAATAATACTAGAAATTATTTTTTAAATATTAATCTTAGATTTAGGATGCTATGACATTTATTAGAAGTTGGGAGAAAATACTAGATACTATCAATGGCAATCAACTATTATTATTGCCTATTAACAATATCTTTTATCAAGAAATTCATTGGAGTCAAAACATGATTTCAAAATCATGTAAAATAAATGTCTGTCTTCCATTATATTTATTTGTTCCGAGACAAATTCATTAGACATGAAATGATCTAAAATTAAAAGTGTTTGACTTTTTTTATTGCTTCAATATTAATTCTTTGTCACTAGTTAAAAACAATGATTACTTTTCTAAAATTTCAGAATATAGAATCACATTATTAATGTTTTTGTTACATTATATATATACAGGCATTTGACAAAATAATAAAATTATTGTGATAGCCTTATTAATATACAGCAAGGCCACTATTTGCATTGAATTGTTAGTGTTTTAAATAATGTAGAATTATATAATATTTGACCAGAGACTACAAACTATTGAGCAATTCATCATACAAGAAACTGTCAAAATCTTTAAGAAAATCAGTAAAGACTATCAAGAATGATGATGAAGGGTTAATATTATTTAAAGATAACGTGTGCAGTAGTGTAATATTGTTGTGTTTCTTAAATCAATATTATAAGCTGAAAATAATGTTTTCACCATGAGATGAACTTTATTCTCTAAATGTCTGCTGTGTAATAAAATATCATAAGACTGCTCCAATAAGGACAGTTTTACAATCATGTTTTACAATGGAAATATATAGTAAGAATGATATGTTTCTTTTGACGAATAATGCAAATTAAACTTTAGTAGTTAAAAATGTAAAATCAATACTTCCATCAATCAACATTTATTCATTTCTTATACTTATAATATTATTGCTTTTGCAACATGGCAATCATATATTAGATCAGCCATTAAATGTTCTGTAATATAAAGCACATGATAAATTGTTTTAATGGAAAGTGAAATGTCATTGCCTTCTGTAGCACCTTCTTAAAACATAGTGGATTTATTAGATATATTTCTTCATAATTTCCAGCAGTCTAATTTATAGTAATAATATGACATGTGTTTCCATTATTTTGTTCAAACCTTCTATATATAAGTGCACACATTCATTTTGTTGTTAATATGATTAAAAATATAATAACATAATAAATCAAATTTTTATGTCAAATTAAATCTTGAATTATAATAGAACAAATGTATTAAATTTTTTTACAGAAGCTTATAAACTAAAATGAAAAAAATATATAAAGCTTTTTTGATTAAAATTTTTATTTAATCTAAAATTACATATCAAAAATTAAAACTCATCTTAAAAATCCAGAAAATATGGATTTTAAGATTAAAATAAAACTTGAGATTTTTATAAAAAGGACAATATAAATGCAAGTGGATATAATTTTAAAAAACATTATATAAATATTTACAGTAAAGGATTATTAACATATCTATTTTCAAAAGGCTTAAAAGTTTAATATATGTTATAAAATGGAATAATGAATTAATATGATTGAAGACATAATATAATGAAAAAACTTTTAAAATTGATGTTGAGCATACTCAAGGGCACACCAGATTATAAGTGCATTGCTGGTAATTTACGCCACCACAGTAATACTTGTTGTTCATCATATTAATATGCTACTATCCATATAAAAAACTTATATAAACTAAAAAATTATAAAAAAATAATAATTGTACGTATACATATAATTAAAATAATAATATTAACAAATCTATATAAAATTAAAGTATATAAAAACATGATAAAATGTTTTTGGATATATGATTTTATGAATCATAACATTACACAGATAATTTAAAGTTAATATACAAAAATTGTTTATTGATTTTTATCTGTCTCAGATCATAAAAAAATATTAGTGCAAACTATCTGAGAATTAGCAGATAAACTAATAGTAATATTTATAAAGATCTTTTAAATTAGAGATTCACCATTTCAATTAATGACTTTAAAATAAAATTTACAAAATTTTTTAAAATTAATTTGATAAAGATTGGATGAGAATAATTTAAATGATAGAATATATAGTAGTTCAGAAAATAATGGAATTTATAATATTATAGGCTTTTAGAAAGAGGATTAAATGAATTGCTGTAGTGTAGAGTGGAATATGTTTGTATTATGATAATTAACTATAACTTATATAAAAAATTGCTCTGAAACAAACTGGAGTTGTTAAAGGTATCGATTAAACAAGAAAGTTGTCAAGTTATAAAATTTCATATATATAATGTGATTTGTTTTGAAATAAATTCAGATTCATAAAGAAATACTTTTTATTAAATTCTTTTTTCTTTCTGACTTCTTGATTTATTATAGTTATTTATCAATAAATAGGCTGTAGAGGCTGATTGAAAAAGATGAAGTATTTTGAAGAAGAACAACAATAGGTGTGAGCAATATTTTTTGATAAACATGAATGATTATTTATAAAAAGACTGTAATAGTTAACCTGTCTCAATATAAAAAGTATTTGTTAGCAGAGTGATATAAGCTTTTTTTATCCATCATGATAAAACAAGCTGTATATTTACCAGTGAAAGAAAATTAAATATGAAATGACTTAGCAAACTAAGTTATTATGTCACTATAACATGTATTGCTAGGACTCACCCACAGGTGTTCATCTCCTCTTAGTATGTGATTCCATGGATAAGAAAGTTGCAAAGATCTAGTCCTAACAACACATGTTTATCTCATTCATAAATTAAATTCACTACTGCTGCTTTACTCCAAAATAATACCCATTCATAAATTGTAAGGAAAGGTGCAAATATATTGATGCCAGCCAAGTTAAAAAACAATAAGCACTAATAGAATAAAATATTTGATGCCAGTCAAATAAATAAATTATAAGGAGTAATAGACTGAAATACTTGATGACAGCCAAATAAAAAAGCAAAAATTAAGGATTATTAAACTTATTTCATTTAAATAAAATAAATGTTTATTAAATTACATCTGGGTCTCATTTTATGTGGTAGATAGGTTCTGCAGAAAACCTGCATTAAAAAAAATGCACAAAAATAGACTTAACTTACCTTGAAAAATGGGGGATACGTTCTGTAATTTTCAGAAATTGCATAAAAGCAAAACAACAACAACAACAAAAAAAACTTTAAAATTCATATAAATAAGGAAATAAAGTATGACTGATAAAAAATTTCAAATATGTGGAAAAATTGATACAAGACAAACTTTTTTTATTAACTACAGTATTTAATTTTACATTTTTTCATACATATTTTAATCATTATCACTATTTGACAATATGCGGTTCATTTCTGAACTGGTAAGAAATCAGATTTGTCACAAGAGGAAGTACAACTAGTGCCACCTTCAATCTTGTGCTGTGTTAATGGTTTTCTGTCAACAATGTAATCAGTGATTAAACTTTGAGATGATGATTTTACTAATTGTCTGTAAAGCTCATGATATACAGACATACAACTATTTAGCTCTCACTGGAATTTAACAGGTTGTTCATTGCAGCAAACTCTCTCAGATTTCAGCATTTTCCTGATATTTTCCTTTGTCTCACACATCAACGTAAAATCTATAATTAAATGATTTTTACTTATCAGAAAATAATAAATTTGTCTTCATTTGATAGATATTTTTGTTTACTACTGAAATAAATTTTAAATGTTCACATTTTGTTTCTATATTAAAAAAATGAGATCACAATCAAAACAAAAAGATTATACATTATCATTAGAAAGATTATTTTCAGTTTACAAAATCAACAAAATCTTGTTATTTCTGATTATTTTTAAAAATCTAAAAGAATATTTATTTCTGTTATATCTAACAAAATATGTTTTAAAAGTTTAAAATTTTTGAATATTTATTGTGATATTTTTTATACTTGTAAGTATAAATCTATTATTATTATTATTATTATTATTATTATTATTATTATTATTATTATTATTTATTCATAAGTAAGATTCTAAATAGCTTCAGGCCATATTCATGTTAGCTGCTAATATAACATTATATTTTTGTAAAAAAAAGTATTTCAAGTCAAAATAAGTTATTAATAATTTAAATTTCTTGATATCTAATAAATATAGTGAAATATGAACTTCTTTATCACATAAAAAAAACACACATAAAAAGATATTAAGAAGGAAACATGAATCACATAATTTCAAAATCGCATTAAAAAAATCCGCATAAAACGAGACCCAGGTGTACTTTGTTTGATAGCAGAAATTAAAGGATTATTAAATTTACTTCATTTGGCAGTCATGATCAAACTTAGTAGTATTAAAAATACATATATTTCTTATACTTTATGCCAGCTTGAACTAAGAAATTAAGGATACGTGGACTGAATAATTGGTCAATTGACAGGTTAATAACTAAGACCATTATATACTCATCACATGTGATCAAATTTATTTAATATCATAAACTAACATTTATTTAGTTATTCATATGTTATGATTAATATTAACATAGTTTACTCTGAAAATACATTACTTGTCTGTTCAGGGTAATGATGACTATGTATTATACAATTTTAACTGATTAAAAATTTTTGTATTTTTATATTATTGTTATTTATTCATATGTATCATTAAAACATCAATTGAAAATAAAAAATAAGTAAAATATTTTTAGTTTAAATTAATAAATAGAAGGTGATAAAAGTTGGTAAAAGAACATTATCTACAAAAGAAAACTTTCAATGCCTTATGGAACGTCTTGCTTCTTATTTTGTCAGAGTCTATTATCTAAGGAGTATGTTGGTGCAATCTATTGTTGTTACTGTGTGAAATAAAATTATTGTTAAATTTTTATACCATAGCATTTGTTCATTTCTCATTCATGCATTTCACCAATTTATCCAGAGGTTTTAAACTAAATAGTGCAATGTCATAATTGAGTTTCATGTACCTCAAGTTACAGTTCAGTGCTGATGGGATGACTCTAAATGGTTAAGTGTTTAAACTTGAGTTCATGGTGGCATAATGATGTGTTTTGGATAGTGATACCACTCCTAACTAATAGATTTTACCAATAATTTCAGGTCTCATAGATCCTCCATAAATATAATCTGAATAATATGCATGTAGTAGTGACATATCAATATGATAAAAAAAATTGTGTTGGTCTAAATTACCAGAAATAGGCTTACAATCTAGCAATGCTCTTCAGTATGCTCAACATCAATTTTTGATTGGGATAAAAGGTCATATCCCTTTACATTTAACAACTGTTAAAAATGTGGAAGGAACCTTGGATTGTAAATGTAAGTTATATCATTTTTTGTAGCTTATTCATAGAAGAATATTATATTTCTTGACAATGAATAAAAAGAAATGACTGATCAAGCAAATGATACAAAGTAAAATTATGACATTATGTAGCTTAAAAAACTTTGAGGTAAAGATATTTCAAATTTATTATAGACTTTATGAAATGCATTTTTAAAATTTCTTTTACAATAACTATAGTCTTAAAATAATACTTAGATCCTTATATTCTTTAATTAAAAATAGGAAATGATGAAATAATTTCATGTAAATCTGAAGCATGCACATTTTTGACAATTGGAAGTCTAGTCCATGATTATAACTAATCATATATGATTTTTTTGGATATAAACTGTTTAAACCAAAATATTATGCCCAGTAAAAGGCAAAAAACATACAAAAAGCAGCAACAGTGACAAAGGAGAAAATAATGGATTATTTTAACTATCAATAAAATTCCTAATTTGATAAATCTTATAAAATGCTTGGTACCAATAGGTAGACCTCATGGTAAAAGATGGGAAGAGTAATCTAGATATATTTTTTTATCAATCATATTATTCATATTTAATGCTCAATCCCAAAAATACAGTTAATATCCATAAAATGCTAAAAGACCCACCAAAATGATATTTCAAAAATTAACTTTTTTTAGAACAGAATGTATATGTAGTTTACATGTATGTGTGTGTGTAAATACATATTAGCAATGCATTCTAAAAAAATGATTGGCAGTTTGCTTTTAATTAAAAAAAAAACAGTAATTTTCTTCTTGTGCAAACAATTAATGTTGAGATATTTTTAAATTTTGTTTACAGCAGTAATGATAGTAGATATTTGAAACAAATCATGACACATGACTTTGTAAAACCCCCCCCCCCGTAGTTTCTAATTATAACTTTATATTTATTTAATCTATTTTAAGATTTAAAGACCATAATAATTTCTTTTATTGGAAAGTTTCCATGGTTCAAAATTTTCTATATAATCTCATTAACAAGTAGGAATAAAAAAAATTAAAACAAATTTATCAAGCATGTACATTTGCTTATAAAGATAAATTCATTGGCTTGAATATCAAAATTTGTAATGGTAGAAAATTACATTATAATATGGTATGCAAGGTTAAATTAATACCAGTGACAATGACTAAAATCTGGACGTTTCAACTTACTCTTGAGAAGTAAACATGCATATTCTTGTTTTATTTAATTTCAGATAAGAAAATATATAAACTGAGGATGACTAGCTAATCGCTTTCATAAATTAGTAAAATAAACTTAAACAAATATTATGTATACAAAAGATAAAAACTCTTGTTGACCACATTTAAAAAAAAAAAAAAACTCTTGTTGACCACAAAGGTTTTAGATTTGAATCACTAAGGTAAAAAAACACATAAATAAAATACTAGTCTAACTTAAAGTTGAAAATTGTTATATAATAAATCTGGGAGAAAAAAAAGAGAGAAAAAAAAACGTGGAAGCTATTATTGGAAGTGATTCATATTTTTAATCTGTTGATATTTTAATAATATCAAATTTTAATCCAGTTTTATGAATTTTGTAAATATTGCATTTCTTTTTTCTTCTGAAAATTAGATCTAATAATTATAAGTATATGTTGGACTATTTCAAGTAAAATGCCAAAAACCACAAAATTTCAGACAAACACTAAGTCTAATATTATTTGAAATGTAAACGTTTGACTTAAATTGTGATTATAATTTTACGTTCTTTCAAAAAAAAAAAAAGTTGATTTTTTTTTCATATGTCATAGCATCGGCCGGTAGGCGAACTCGCTACAACCGTCAGCAACCAACTGCCATAAAACTTGGTAAAAAAAGTTTTTAATTATAATTTTATATATTATTTATTTTTAGATATACTAGCAAAAATTAAGTAACTAAACAAATTTCCTTTTCAGATTCTCGTTCATTCACGATAATTAATCTTTGTAAACTTTAAAGATTTTTGTTAAAAACTAGGTGTATAATATGAATTTTTATTATCCCATTTCTAATTTCTGAAACAAATGAGGAATAGCACACATGTTGTTTTATAGATTAATATGATTAACAAATCAGTCATTTTGATAAGATTTTTTAATTCGCTTTATAAAGTGTAATTGTATAAAAACCTTACTTTTATTAAGGATAGCACAAAATAATATTTTTAAAAATCTATAAAAATGTACATATATATCTAAATGTAAAGACCTTTGCCTTCTTGATGTTATGTTGGTTATTTATTATATCTATATGAAAAATATAGCTAGTTTTAAAATTTTGGCATTTTTGATAAAATTTTAACCTTCAAAATCATCATATACAAATATTTTCCTGATATGGGTTTATATACTATCTACACTTTATATTCAATTTAGCATTAAATAAAATTTCTAATGTTTGGTAAGATCGAGTTAAGATAAAAAAATATATACACATGTCCATAAATGAAATATAGCAGATGCATTTTAGGACTGCATGTGAATTTTTTAAGAATATCAAGATTACAAAAAAAAAAAAATACAAAAAAGAAATAGGGATATATTTACTTACAATAAATAAAAAGTTTTCTTAAAATATTCACATTCACTTAAACTACAACACTTAATATGATATGGTATTTTAAAAAAAAAAAAAACATTAATTAGAGTACCATTTGACAGTCGTTAAAAAATAAAAATACCATGTATTGCATTAAAAAAACACCCATGAATTATGGCTTTAAAATGAAATTTAAAACATTTTTTAAAAAAATGTAAAAAAATATAAAATATTTACTCATTATTTATTTTAAAAAATATTATTATTAGATACAGTCAAGTTGATATTAATATCTAACTGATCATATAATTCCTCAGTGACACAATCATTATTACAATAATGAAATTCATCCACTTCAAAACTGGTCATCTACTTCCTCTTTTACTAGCAATTTTTTTTTAATGATGGAAATTATTTCAAAATATGACCAAAATAAAAATAATTTAAACTTGATAATTTATGATTTAAGAGAGAATTCAGAATTACTATTTCTTTGCTTCATGGCATCCTCTAAAAACTTCACTAGAAACACTGTTTAAAAGCATCATTTATTTTTTATTATTTTTCAGTGTCTAATTATGATATCAAAAATCACAGGAAATAGCTTGACAAATTTTGATTTCCATTTTTTGATATGTTCTTATATCTATAAATATTTTTAAAGATTTTCATTTCTTCTTTGTTTATTGTCAATCAGTATTAAATCTCTTAGCTGTAGATATTTTGTTGTTGATAACTGATCTAAAGCCTTGTGTGGATAATATAATGATACAGTAGTAAACTTCAGAAATCAAGATTCATGCATCACAGTCCTGTTCTATTACTTCTGGTAGTCATTATTCATACATCAATGATGCAAAAAAATAGTAATTTTAAAATAAGTTGTTGTCCCTGTCACTATAATCTTAGGCATTTTCATATTCACCAAGATCTTACATATCTTTATGATTTCTCAATTTTTGGCTATACATTTTGTGTCACATCTCTGATATTAATCAGGAATCTACATTTGTATTAATCCCCAATTTAATTTCTCTTATTATATATTCAGCATAAATGTAGAAAAGGTAGACTAAGAATAGATCATTTGAATTAAGTTTTTTTTTTTTTCTAATATAATAACATAAACTTCACATTTCCTACAAAAATTCTTCTTAAGAACAATTTTCTAAAAGATATTTCATAAAATCCTTATTGAAATTTTTTAACCCCCCCCCTTCCCCCCCTATTTTCTAATTAAAAGTTTTTCTCTATTTCTTTAGCTCACAAATAATCTTTAGTTAACAAAGTTAGCTCAAATAACCAATAAACAATACTGAACTTATGACTATATAAGCTAATGGGCTTGGATTGAAAACATTAAGGTGTTTTCAGTTTAAGACTCATAGTTTTGTAGTTAAATGGAGATAAAAGGTGGTTGCTGGAGAGTTGCATTAGATCCTAAGATCTAGGTGCAGTGCTCTCAGATATAAGGCTCCTCACTGATGAAGGCCACATGCCAGAAACTAGTATGGAGATATTGGATGAGTAGGCACTAGTGTGGCAATATGTATAGTGAGTTTTTTCTTGTTTTAATAATAATATTATTGAAAAAAAAAGGTTTGTAAAGTCCTATGGTAATAAAAGAGCAATAGTGAGGTAGGTAGAGAGCTTAAAATTATAAAAACTTAATACTATACTTAGATATTTCAACTTTAATTGAGATATACATAATTTATTAAGACAAAGTTGAAACCATCAACAAAAATAAGTAAATGGCTTTATTGCTTGAGAGTTCAAAAGAAGTTCAAGTGTTAGAAAAATAAAAATTGGAATGGATCCATGGAAGTAACACTCCAGAGTCTGGTATTTTATCATTGCAATAAATCATGCAGGTTTTTTTAAAATAATTATTTATTGAGACAAAGTTTGTGTTCAACAACAAATTCTATGAGTCAGCCTTTTAAAAAAACAAAACCTCATTCAAAGAAAATTGCTAAAGACTAAAGGCCATGGAGAATGGTTTTAAAAAATGAAAAAAAATTATCATATATCACATTAGCTATAAATATTCATTTCTGTTTTTCACCAGAATTAGTAATAAAGATTAAAAATTCAAATAACTGCCAAGGTGTTAGATATATATAAACACATAAATATCCATTTAGATATAATTAAAGAGAGCCAGCTGGATATGATCTTCCTAAACACTACTGAAGTCTTGCAGATTCAGGAGAACCTATGCTCATTGTTTTAAAAATAAAATTTTGAAGCAGCTGACTTATGCAGACATTATTAAATAAAAACAGTATAGTTAATCACTCATATTTATCATTACAATAGCAGAAATAACAGACTTAAGAAAACCATTAAAGAATTCATTCATTTGTGATATTTGTTATTTGTTTAAATAAAAATCCACATGCTAAATGAATAAAATAAATATTGAAAGATCAAAATAAAAATTATGAAATATAAAATTCACTATCATAGAATATTTTATGATTCAAAAAACCCTATGACAAAATGAATAATAATATACCAACTTTTTTTGTCATACATACAAAAAGGGATTATTAATTGTCTACCTTAGTTAAACCCAATTTTTAAAAAATTTTTTTGTTTTTTGGGGGTAGAATCATTAATTCATATTTATATTAATATATTATTTATTTAATATTATTAATTTTTAAATTATAGAATTCAAATCACCTTCCACAATGTTAAAATATGTCAGCAATGCCCTTTACATATAAATATAAAGTTTGAACCTCAAATAGCTGCATTGCTTAAATATCTTAATGTTGTGATGGGTAATTTGAATGTTTTCTATCTATTTTCAGTTAGCTATATGCATTATGATAAAAATGTTTTAACATTTTATGAACAATTACAATTATTGCAGAAAAACAGGGTAAAAAAAATTATTCTAGAATTATATATTAATATGTGTATCAAGGCTGCAGAAAGGAGTTTGCTATTAACTGAAAGGCGACCCTTTGATTCCTCTTAGAGGCCTTAAAGGAACTGAGCAGGGCAAATTCCTAACATCCACTCCATATGTTCTTGTCATTGCAGCTGTTATTACTATGTGATTATTCATATATTATATGAACATGGATGGGCTGCTCATCAACATGCATTAGCCAGTGTGATGAGTTTATTGACTTTTTACCTCTGAGTTTCAGATCAAGAAACACCCATGATCTTTCTTCTCAATAGCCTGATAAGGCAGAATGAATGTGTGTGTGAATTCAATTTTTTTTTCTAATAGATATATACAATCATGACAGACAAAAATAAATCATGGCCCTTATTCTCAAACTAGAGAATTAATGAAGAAAAAGAAATATGAAATATAAAATGATGCATTAAAAAGGATTGAATATCTCAAATTATGTAAAATGGTATGAAAAAGAGTTAATAATGATATTAGAAAATATAATTGTGAACTAGCAAGGAAAGCTGTAGAAGAGAATAAAAGTCTCAAGAGTGTAAAACAACATTTTGGTATTGGTAGGAAATTTATATCTGCAATAAGAAAAAAAAAAATGGAACTATTACTAAAAAGAGAGATGACATCATGAAATAAGCAGAAGAATTCTATCAAGAATTATATAGTAATAAAGAACAAGTATCTCCTACATCTATTATATCTTCTGAATTGCCCAAAATTTTAAATGAAAAAGTGAGCAATTAAATCTATGAAGAAAGGAAAAGTTCCAGGTAATGATGGAATTATAATCGATATATTAAAAGCAGCAGGTGAAGAAATAGAAATAATTTTGGCAAAGTTTATCTAAATGATAAAGATGTACCAAATGATTGAAAGAATACATTATTAATATTAATATTTTAAAAAGATGATAAAGAAGATATTAGAAATTACAGACATATCAGTCTTTTATCAGTTTTATACAAAATTTTTACCAAGATAATTACAACTCGTCTACAGAGAACATTGGATTTCCACCAACCAAGAGAACAAGCTGGATTTAAAAGTGGTTTTAGTACAGTAGATCATATCCAAGTATTGAGAGAAGTTATAGAAAGGAAAAATGAATATGAGTTGCCATTATGCTTTGGATTTGTAGATTATGAAAAGGCATTTGATTCTATAAGCATTTCTTCAGTGATTAAAGCATTGGATCATCAAGGTATAGACCCAGGATATTGTCATATTCTGAAGAATATTTATAAAAATGCAACAGCAACAATTAGATTACATAATGATACTAGGAAGGTTAACATTGAGAAGGATGTAAGACAAGGTGACTCCATATCTCCAAAACTTTTTACAGCAGTGCTGCAAGAAGTATTTTGTGGATTAAAATGGGAAGCTAAAGGAGTGAAAGTAAATGGAGATTATTTAAGTCATTTAGATTTTGCAGATGATGTAGTTGTTTTTGCAAATAATGCTTTAGAGCTTCAGGAAATGTTGCAGGAGTTATCAGATGAAAGTAAGAAAGTAGGACTAAAGGTAAATGTTAAAAAGACTAAAGTAATGTTCAATGGATTTTCTCAAAAAAATAAAGATTGATTATGATGAGTTAGAAGAAGTTAACAACTACAAATACCTTGGTCAGATTATTACTATAGATGGAAACATAATGGATGAAATTAATCATAGAATTAAACTTGGTTGGAGTGCTTTTGGTAGAAATAACTTAATACTAAAAGGAAATATGCCTATGTGTTTGAAAAGGAAGGTTTTTAATAAATGTGTTTTACCAGTTCTTACTTATGGATCTGAGACTTGGACACTTAATAGAAGAGCAATACAGAGACTTCAGACCACTCAAAGAAGTATGGAGAGATGCATGTTGGGAGTAACAAGAAGAGATTGAAAATGCAATATATGGGTAAGAAAACAAACAAGTATTATTGACATCATTGAAAGAATTAAAAGACTGAAGTGGAGTTGCACTGGACATATTGCTAGATGAAATGATAATAGATGGACAATTGAAATCTTAAACTGGATTCCAAGGGATTGTAAAAAACCCAGAAAGAGACCACATGTGAGATGGATGGATGAAATAAGAAAGTGTGCAGGGGTGATTTGGAGAAGAGAGGCTAGATATCAGAGAAGATGGATTAAACTTGGAGAGACCTTCATCCTGCAGTGGATTGATAATGGTTGACAATGATGATGATGATGTGTATCAAGATATTTAGATTATGTTTAAAACATAGAACTATTATGTGTAAATACATATATGAGTAATTGTATAAATATTCAAATTTCAGCTCTTTCAATTATTTTTATTTTTTTAATGTATAATACTTTTTAAAAAATAAATTTCAGAGATGTTTACATGCTTCTTAAATAAACAAACAAATTAAAAGAGCCTTCACAATGGATATAAAAATATTTAAGGAAAATATGTAATATTTTTTATCTAAAGTAAGGCAATGGATAATAAAGCATATTTAATTTGCAGCTGTTAGTTTTCCATTCCATTATATAAAATAGGCAAATTACATATCTAAATAAATAATGTATGAAAACTAAATAAAATCTAGTTTTTGTTTTGAAAAAAATTATCAGTAATGACTGTATCTCCTCAAAATAGTAAAATTAAGTGATGTGATCAAAAGTGATCATATAATACTTAATAAGTAATTAAGTAGTGATCAAAGAAACAATCATTAATCACTTGTAAACTCTAGTGATTTCTTTTCTTATATACGATCACATTTATCAATTTTTTATAGTATTCCACAAAGATTTCAACATTACTTCCAGCTAAAATAATTAAGTTATGCAAACAATCTAGCCAATTTACATGACCTTCTACTTTCTTGAAAAACAAAAACTTTCAATATTTTATAAACTTCTAAAAAAAGTTTTAACTAAACAAAGCATTTTATTACACTATTATTAATTATCACATTTTATATAACTATCATTTTTTAAATAAAAAACTCTTTATTAATTATAAAATATTTATGATATATATAATAACAGTAATTTGACTCACATAAAAATATGTAGGATTTAAAAAATAGAATCATGCATCAAAGATTATTCTGAATAGAAAGTATATCAGGAGTCCCTAATATCATATTAGCGATTACATGATTATGAATAATTAAATATAAAATTAGTGATAAATTCTTGACATCATAAAACTTTTCCAAATACAATTGTTTTACAGCAAGTAAGTTCATAAACAAATTTTTAAAAGAACTTAAAAAAATACTGAAGTACATTTAAATATTTGATTGTGCACAATTCTTATACTTTAATAAATGAGTTAGTCAATTTTCAAACACAATATGGTAACTATTTGATAACTTTGCTTCATATTTTCATATACATGCACATTTAAGAATTTGAAAGTGGAATGTAAACTTATCATTTCCGTGAATGAGGTTAAGTCATGCAAGCATATAGGTATCATATCAGTCAGAAATTATAATAGACTTACATTATTGAAATTTATTTCAATTCACATAAGAAAATATAATTTGTTTTCATTTAGGTTTGTATTTATTACTTTAAAATTGTGGGTGTTGAGATGAATGATTAAAGTTCTCATGATTTCATCATTAAATATTCTTTGCATGCTTTTCACACTAAAACAGTGATAGTTTGTGAGCTTCTTATAATATTGCACTTTTAATTACCAAACTAAAAAAATTCCATGTAATTGCTGAAGATTGCAGTTTGCCTGAAATTTCTGAAATAAGTAATATAGTTTTAGATAAATCACCCCACAAATATAAGAAATGGATAGATGATATGGTCAAAAACATGGAAAATACATTATGTGATATTTTATGAATATTAAAATTCACATTTCAATTAGATGAGTTAATGATGTCAGATACTTTAACAAAGAACAATCATTTGCAAAATATTTGAAAATGGATGCAAAAAGTAAAAATAAATTCCACATAGGGCTTTATGGTATATCTAAAAAAAATTATGCCAAATATTATTTATAGCCATTTACATCCAACATTTAATTTAAAAAAACTTGGTAATCAATTGCACATTTTTTTAATAAACTTTAATTCCTACTACAAACAAAATTTAACCACATCCTCTCGGTAATTGTGTTTTTCTTATTAATAACTTTGTGCTGAAAATAATTAAGGTTTTGACAAATTATTATTAATAACAAAGTTTGTTGGCTATCAAAGGGTAAGTACCTGGAATGGATCTTATAAATTCTTTGCCATCATTATAAAGTCTCTTGAAAATAGATAATCTCAGTAATAATTTTAATAACAACAAAATGAATTTACAATTACAAGATTAAACATAATTTTTATTAAGGCAAAGTGTCAAATATTAACATTTATGTCAAAAGTGAATGCAACATAGGGCAATGAGAAATAACTGATGATGCACAGTTCATTTTTGTGAATCATTGCTGCATGAAAATACAATGATATGATTTATAGTTGAAAAACTTTTTAAATTGAAAGTTCAAGATTGAATAATAAATTTATATGTAAATATTGAAAATTTGAGAGATCATTTTACAGAGAAAGAACTTACTGAGTTACAAAATGACAGTGAACTGAAAACAAATTTTTTATTCTTATTAAGAGTTTTGGTTACAAAAATATATGGATTGCATCATCCTGCATTGTGGACTATTACTAAAAAAATTATATATTTTTTTCAATAACAAATTCAGTAGAATATGCTTTTAGTGGTTCATTAAAAATTTTAATGAAACAAAGAAACTGCAAGCAACTTGTTAAACAGGGACATTTATAACTTCAGCATATTGGCATTGAATCTGATATTAACAAATTAGTAATTCTTTCACAATTCTCAACCTTCACATGCAATATTATAAAATAGCATAATATATTGAAGAAAACTCATTATTATAAAATAATGATGTGTGTTTTCACATTGCATTCAACATTCACTTAAATTCAATTCATTTAAATATCTACCACCAATATTCAAATATTTAAAAAGAATAGATTTGGTTTTTTTTTTATGGTTTTATTTATATTTTTATGTATTGTTATAATATACTTATTCAAAGAGTGATTTTATTTTGTGTTGGAAATATAAAAAATGGTTTCCCATATGAATTTTTAATTATGATTACATTTCTTTTTACATTTTATATTATATTAAAATAGTTTTTTGTTATTGATTAAAAAACACCGATTTTTTTCTGAATTCAATTATAAACATTTTTAAAAAATGGCAGCCTGACTTAAAAAAAAATCTATTAAATAGGAAAAAAAAAAAAAAAAGAAATTGTCTTAAAAAGGTTCAATCAAATTCTCCTTGATCAGAAATTGGTAAGAATACATAGAAGCTACTGGTGAATCTTTTGTTTTGAACTATTTTTTTTTCTCATGTGTCATAGCATCAGTCGGGAAGTGAACCCGCTAACCCGGGACAACTGCTTGTAAAGCAGCTGTCACTGACCTATTTTAAAAGGTTTTTTTATTTTAGCTTACCTAGAGTACTCTACTCTTGGTCTCTGTACTTAAGCTCCACATATCACAGATAGTAAAATAACCTTCAGAAATAAGAGTTAATTGTGAAAAAAAAAAGACCAAGAGTATATATATCTGGCTGCTATATAAGATAATTCATCAAAATCTAGGTACTATTTATAATATAGACTTGTTTCTCTCTTTTTTTTCTTGCTGTTTTTGATCATTTAAGTTAATTCAGGACCTAAAAATTGTCAGTCTCTCATGCCAATGTTGTAACTATATTGCCATCATTAACAAATCTGACTCCAATTACTTTTCTTCAATTTTTAAATACTATCCCCTGAGAATTAAGAAAATAATTATGGGGACTAGTTTAATAAACTGTCAGTCCTTAAATGTAACCTTTGTTTAAAGCAATACAATCACTAAAGAGTCAAATAAAAACTTTAATACAGAAGCTTCAGCATGACAAAGATTATCTTTAAGCAGCCCTATTTAGGAATTCATCTAACTATTTTAAAAGTGGAAAGAACCTTAAAAATGAAGTCTAAATATGGGGTGTCTCACACAATCTTGTTAGAATATTACATCTAGTAAATTATTTATTAAGCAAGAAGTATTACAAATATGTATTTTTCTAAATATAAATACCCAAAATATACAATCTTTATTTTAAAAAAATCTTTTCAAAATTTCTATTGAGGACAGAAAAAATAATTAAGAAATTATCAATATTAAAGATCAATAGCTGCTTTTAGTGAAACTTATCGGTTTTATAAGCTTATAATTTAAGTTTAGTTTGCAATCATTGAATCAGACACAAGTTAGAGTATGAATTATAACTTACCAGATAAGCTCCATGGATTTATGTAGATAATAGATTTGCATACATGTATTTCTTGGGATGAAGAGCTAATTGTTAGTTAACTTTGCTTTCTTCTGTCAATATTTTTATGTCCCTGGTCCATTTTAAGGCTAGACTAGAAAGCTTTTTGGAATGACCTCTTTATGATGAAAGGTGTCTGCAAATGCTCTGGTTTCTACTCTTGCATGATGACTTGGTTCAGCAAATAAGTAGTCCTGAATAGAGGCATTTTTTTTACCCAGGACCATGGAAAATATCAGCCAAAAGAACAAAATAAGATCCTGCTCCAAGTTATTTCTTCTTTTCATACCCTCGACCAGTTTTGAGATTTCTGCGCATATAAATTTTTTATCTTTTGTTTTGTTATCAGAAGGCAAGTTTTGTACATTACTTTTTTCATTTTAGCTATTAAGTTCTCTCTTTTTATTTTATAAATTAGAGGGATATTATCTAATAGTAATCATTTGCATTTGGAATGTCTTTCTTTTATTTATGTGAATAAACAATCTGTATGCATTGCTATTTCTGCGCATATAAATTTTTTATCTTTTGTTTTGTTATCAGAAGGCAAGTTTTGTACATTACTTTTTTCATTTTAGCTATTAAGTTCTCTCTTTTTATTTTATAAATTAGAAGGATATTATCTAATAGTAATCATTTGCATTTGGAATGTCTTTCTTTTATTTATGTGAATAAACAATCTGTATGCATTGCTATTCCCCTCCACTTTTAACTTTAATGAAATAGATAATATCATGCATAAATAATCTTCATTGTACATATCCCCCCAAAAAAAGAATTACAAAAAAAAAAAAAATTAAAAAGTATTTTGCCCTCCAAAAAAAAATAATAAAAAAAAATAAAAATAAAAAGTATTTTGTAACGTTTTTCATGTTTTGGTAGATCTGGCAGGCCTTCTTTTACTCACTATAAATTTAGTGAAAGTTAATGAAGCTATGAATACTGTAACGGTCAAATATGTGCATTTGCGTAACAAAACCTAGTAACTCTGATAGATCATCCTAAGGCCGACCAGGTTTACGGTGGTGGAAGCCATGGCTCTGGTCTAACCCTAGTTCCTCTACCATTGCTCATAGACTTACAACCTTACAAATGACACAGATGAGGTCACAGCAGCATTTCAATCCTTCACGTGCCGGCAGTAGCTCAATAGTAGCACATACGACGGGTTACACAATGGGTATTTTGTATAGCATATCTATGTAGGTATCGTGTGGCACAACTTCTCATTATAAATTATATATAAAATTTCAATAATCTAAATATAAACTTAATTACTAATTATTAACTAAAATTGAGTCGGTGAGCAAGACTAAGACAAGAAACTAGATTAAATTTGAAATCAATTTAATAATTTTCAATGTAAACAATTATTCAAAATTATAATAAAATAAGTAAAGGTTTGGTTTCACACGCAGGTGAATAAGGGATTTTACAATTCAAAGGGGTTCACACGTAAGTGATGTATTATGGGTAGCAATTTTGAATGTATAGATTCAAGTAGTTTGGTTTACATATATAGATTAGTTATTTAAGAGTGATTTTAATTCCTTAACACAACTAACAGAATTTAGAGATTTGCATTTCCGTTTTACGTATATAACCTCATATCACATGCAGGTGATATTATGCAAGTTACAGTTAATTATTTATTTGGCTGATAGACATATCTCTATCACTTGCAGGTGACAAAATCATAATACATAATATTTTGCATGAGCTGAACTTTAATTTGGAACGATTTGACTTTGCTCATGGTTATTTGACTTCTATGCCCGGTTTATGCTATAAGGATTTAGATTTGCCATATTAGTGGAAGTGATAATTAATTTTGAGAGAACATGATTTTACATATTTTAACTAGCATGAATACTTTAATATATTCTCTACACAGTAAAATACTATTTAGACTGGATTCTATATCAGATCAACGCTGAATTATTTACTTGAAATGGCGGGTTGAACTGACTAACAGATGTTAGACTTCAGAGACAAGTGCGTAAAGAAAAACATATAACTCTAAGTCTTATTGTGTCTCATATGTGCCTTATTCATGGGATTCTTACCAAGTAACAGTCCCCTAGGACTGAGGTGTAGGAGGCCATTTTAGTTCGGGGCAGATCGAGCAATTTATAATAATATGGGAGTCTTACGCTCTGAATTGAGTCTCATGTTCCTTTTACAAATGAGGAATGTGGAGTCTTACGCTCTGAGGTGAGTCTCATGCTCCATTATAAGATATATGAGATGGGTTGGCATGTACCAGTCACCATCTGAAGGAATAATTGCCCGAAGTAAAGGTAATGGTACAGCGCAACGGCATGCGATCATTAAAGAAATACAACAATAAGAAAATATCGTAAGGATACATATGTAAACAAAGGCAAAACTCCCCATACAGTAGTGCCACCCTGTGCCAAACAGAGTAATCAATGGATGCCAGAAGGCTTGTGCATAAAATCCCTATCTAGTGCATACTCATCCAATATCCCCAGACTAGTTTCTGGCTTGTGGCCATCATCAGTGAGGAGCCTTGGATCTGAGAGCACTGCACCTAGATCTTAGGATCTAATGCAACCCTCCAGCAGCCACCTTTTAACTCTATTTTACTATAAAACTATGAGAATGAAATTGAAAACATTGTTAATATCTTCAATCCAAGCTCAATAGCTTATATAGTTATATGGATCTAGGTGCAGTGCTCTCAGATCCAAGGCTCCTCACTGATGATGGCCACAAGCCAGAAACTAGTCTGGGGATATTGGATGAGTAGGCACTAGATAGGGATTTTATGCACAAGCCTTCTGGCATCCATTGATTACTCTGTTTGGCACAGGGTGGCACTACTGTATGGGGAGTTTTGCCTTTGTTTACAACAAATTATGTGCTAGTATAGAGATGGTGATCATGTGATGTTTGAAGGATACATATGCACCACTGACTAGGTAATCATATTTAAAAATTAAGATGCTAAATACAAGTTTCTTTCATGAAACTATCTCACATCAGTTCATGTTCCAGTACTCTAAATAGTACTAATAAAAGGGAATTTATGAATCCAATCTACAAAGTAATCTATATAGGCTTTCATTTAATTAGCTTAAGGAGGATTTACAGCATATGGGGAATTAAAATATAAACTTATAAATTTATGCTGTATTTATATCACTTTAACTAAATATTTATTTGAAATATCAATTTAAAAAGCAAATCTGTATTAAGGTAATGATGCGTTGTAATGAATTTCAATTATACATTTTATCCTTTCCAAAACAGAGCTTTTTATTTCGTATGTAATTATACGTTTCATATATATATATGCACTGACATATATATGCGAGCGAGTCTTTATTTAATACTTGCGAATAGTTTAATTTAAGAATAAAGCTCAGTTTTGAAGTTTTATAGCATAAACAAGATAACGTAACTAAATAATAATATTGGCATAGATCAACTTAAGAAATGCATATTTAAATCATAATAACATATAAGTGAAATTTTAAAAGGAAAGATGTGCGAGGTTCGCTAAAATATATTTGATTCAGTTTTATAATGCTATCTCGGAAATTTAATGACTGCAAACATTATCATTAACTTAAAACATATATAAATTATCATAGAAATCTTAAATATTATTCTAAATTATTATTATATAAAAGATTTAATTTCTACATTAAGCGAATTGAAATAGATAGCATTTAATTATTTATAGTTAAATCAATACGTAAACAAATCAAACTATATTTTGCGAGTAAACCCAAAACATAAAATCATACAATTTCATTAATAAAGATGTGTGTGAATGCACGTATTTTAGATCATAAAATAATAAAGCATAATACAACTAAAATACATTAAATATTTCAAATCATTTCTATCAATTAAATTAGTATCAGTTATTATTTCAGTTATATTTATATCAGTTATCATGATCTCAGTTTTATAATCAGTTTATAATCAGGCTTAAAATAATACCTTTATATCAGGACTTAAATTTGTATCAGTTTCATCTTTATATCAGTTTTATCAGGCAAGACTCTAGGGTTTAAATACAGTAGTTAATAATTATAATTTAGGTGAGTTTTTAGATTAAAGTTATCAAACAAAATATACATACTTTTCATTTACATATTAAGATGGCCATTAATTTGAGGTTAAGCTAGCATTTACTGGGAATTGATTGAAGGTTTTAGATTAGAAGAGTATTTACTGTAGTTAATCTTGATGTTTCTCTGCGCTGCGGGTTCCTTTGAATAGCGTGACATCTTTTAGGTTTTGACGGTGATCTGCTCCTGTTCTCGGCTTAGATGGCTGTTCACCCGGCAGAAGGCTAGATTCGAAGCCTATTACCCCGACATTTTATTAATTCACTTTTATTAAAATATGTCTTTATGACTCTTAGAAAATATCTCACTGGATTCCTTAAAGATGGCTGCTACTTCTTTTATATATCCTTATCCCCCCCTCTCTTTCATTACTTTATTTTCCTAGAATTGTTTTCTGGTCCGTAAGGTAATTAGCAATTACGGTGGAAACCTGCTGCGTTAAATTTAAACTAGGTCAAAAAAAAGCCTATTGACGTAATAATTTATTCAGTTTTCCAGGTTTTATTCCAAATATAAACTTTTAATTAATTTAATATCTGTAAAGATTAATTATATTGGCGACCGTATGTCGAGAAAACAAATCTAAGATTGAGAAAAACATTTTATTATATATGTAAACCTAGCCGTTCTAATTTACCGATATATGCAGAATTTATACAATTTTGAAAATATATAACTTAATAAATATATAAAATTATTGAAATTGAAATGTTTTACAATCTATTAACATTTATATTCTTGCATATATGTAGTCTAAAGTTACACATACAATTAGTTTTTCACCTAGCAATTATTAATAATCTATATATGTGCGTATTTTGATTTTATGAATATAAATGAATATTGCAGTAAATATCTAAACATATACGCACACATATATGATTGAATCATCAAGATTTAACTTTAGATGGGATTTATTTAGATTACTATTATTAAATATACGAGGATTGGTGGTATTTATATATGTATGGATACTTCTATATAGCACATAGAGCAGGTGAAACAGCTGGGTTGAAAAGCTGACTGTTTCAATACAGAAAATATAAATATTTAATTTATATTTCTATAAAACATAGCTATATTTCCTGATTAACTGGACTACCAATTATTTTGACTTATGCTAATGGTGGAAGCAGCTTTTTTATTTATTTTAATAAGGGCACCAGGATTCATATAAGAATTTGCTGAAATCCATTGCATCGCTCATCGTAAATTAGAAAGAAAATGGTTTTAAAAGAAAACTGGGTAATATTTTACCGTAACTATAGTTATTTTCTAGATATTATTCCTGGAGCTTAGTCAACGAATATTGGCAAAAGTAAATTATACTTTCAAATCTTAATAAACTAATAATAAATTTCATAATAATCATCAATAATGTACAAGGAAAAGTTGGTATTAGAAATAAATATTTTATTCTAACAAATTAAAATATTTAAAGAGAAATTACTAATTAACTGGAAAGCACTCATACTAATTCAGGTATAATTTAATTAATCAAACAGTTTATATTCCACTTAGATTTTTTAGTTAAACAAAAGTTTCTTGAATAATAAATTTAATGTCTCTATCAGGATTCTATTATAAGCTTATTTTTAAGAATGGTTTGCCGACAATTTAGTCACAATCGGGAATAGTTAATCTTAACTTACCGGTAAGCTTAGTGAGTTTACAAAGATTGTAGATTACTATGCATAGTTTTTTTTTTGTGGGAGAATGAGCTTGGCCATTGGTTGTAAGTTGATCTCAGTCTATCCTAATGGTTGGTCATGAAAGCTTTTTTGGTGTCCGTTTTCAGGAACAATGTCAGTAAAATCTCAATCCACTCCAACATGCAGAATTATTTCAGCATAAAGTAGTCCTGGATATATTTTTGTTATCCAGGACCAACCAAAGGAAAAACAGACAAGACAAGACCCTGATCAAACTGGTCTCTTCCTTTTTATACTCAAGGTCCAGTTTACAGACTTCTGCGCATACCTTTTGTTTTGTCAAAATACACGATGATAATCCTGTGCATTTTAAAATATTTTTCAGTTACAAAGTCTTTATTATTTTAGCATAATTCTGCCATCTTTAATTAGCTAAAAAGATTTTTCTTTTAGCTTATCTGGATTATTTCATTCCAATATCAGCCTTTCAAGCTAATTGAGCACGCACCTTTTGAGAGTGTTAAATAAATGAATACTCTCCTCTTCAATCCAAGATATAGTATTTATGCAGAAATAAAAAGAATCCCTCTTATTCCTATGACTCAAATTCTTTTATATGAGCAAATCTGAAGAACTGTTAAAGAGAGCGTGCTCAATTAGCTTGAAAGGCTGATATTGGAATGAAATATAATTGCAAGCACAGCTCTACATAAAATATTTGCTTATTTACTTATCTGGATTAGTAATTTGTATGTATTTTGTTCTTTCCAAATTTTACTTTTATTTTTAATTAGATAAAAAAAATATGGACGAAAAATTTAACTTTTATTGTACATTTAAAAAAAAAAATTTACACAAACTAAAAAAAAATTTAATTGCGTCTTTTTAATAAGATCTCTAAATTTATTTTTTCTTAGCTTTTACCAAATGCCAATATATTTGTACCATATATAAATAAATGATACAATTTATTGACTATTTCCAATTTTTTTTAGCTTTTAAATATTACTCTATGCCAACATTTGGACCATACATATAAATATATGGTTCAATATATATTTACTATTTAAAAAAAAAAATTTACACAAACTAAAAAAAAATTTAATTGCGTCTTTTTAATAAGATCTCTAAATTTATTTTTTCTTAGCTTTTACCAAATGCCAATATATTTGTACCATATATAAATAAATGATACAATTTATTGACTATTTCCAATTTTTTTTAGCTTTTAAATATTACCCTATGCCAACATTTGGACCATACATATAAATATACGTTCAATATATATTTACTATTTACTTTAACTTCTTCTTTTTGGTAATGATTTATATGTTTTTGTATACTAAACAAACACATGCATTCCCAAAACAAAAAAAAATTATAAAAAAAATGCAATATCCAGTACTAGTCGGATATTTATATGGTCAAGGTTTGAGTGAGATTTATCGCACTCAACAGCGACAAGTATATTATATAATTAACACACGAACACGGTAGTGGAGTTAATAGGTTTATATACATAAATACATATACAAGGATCAATATATAATACAATTATTACAAAGATAAACTGACTAACACATTATTATACAACTCTAGTCTTAAAGGCCCGCAGGCTTACAATAAATAATATTAAAGTCTATACGACCTGTAATGGTCCCTAGGTCTACCTTGGTACGTTCGGAGGTAGACCTCTCCGCGAGACGAGCTGAAAGTGAAGTAGTGTCTGTGCACTCAGGAAAACGCATCCATCCCTCAACTTCACCTAGCAAGTCTGACCTTGTTTTTTCCCGCCGTCCCGGTTTGTAACACTCTCTATTTCCATTGGTCATCCCATGACACGAGGTACAAAGTGGTCAGTCTGGTTATCTCTGACCAACCTTAATCGTTTCTGTGATGCCTTTAGCATACACGCACATACTTGAATATTTGTAATAGTTACATTATTATTGCGTATCTCTGTTAATAAGCATACACACACATACTTGTATTCATTTGTAATAGTTACATTATTATTGCGTGTATCTGTTAATACACACACATACATGGAGTTAATAGAGTTATTATTATTGCGTGTATATGTGAATACACACACACATAGCACGCCTCCCCCAAGTTCAGCGACGTACTTTTTTTTAAAAAAAAGATTTTTTTTTTTCATTTCTTCTTCTCTGAACTTAACACATAATCGTGCAGGCGGAGGGGAATTTTTGTTCTCCTCTTTGCGCGTGGGGGTGATTTAATTTCACCATCTGTGACTATTTCATTTTCTTCACTATTTTGACTTTCTTCGTCAGCAGTAATGATTTCTGTTTCACTTTTAGTTTCATAGTGAGTATCATTTTCTTTGTCATTACTTTTAAACAATTGCGGAGTACAGAATTCTGTTGTTGCACTCTTGCGCAATTGGTTAATGTGCTTACGCAATTGTTTGCCGTCTGCCATATGGACAGCAACCACTTGTTTACTTAAATGGCGTACCACGTATGCCTGAGTCCATGATTTATTTAAATTATTTTTCACCCAGACTCGTTCATCAGGTGAAAATTTGTTGTTTGTCGTAATTGGCATTTGATGCTCTTTTGATGGCATTATTGCTGAGAGCTTTGTACGTAATTTCCGGCCTAAGTATTTTTCTGCAGGTGATCTGCCCGTTTTAGCTGTGGGTGTGGAATGCTGATATAGCAACGCCATGAAAACTGCCTCTTGGAGTCTTCCTTTTCCCAATTTATTCATTGATGACTTTAAGCTTTGTACCGCTTTCTCGGCCAGTCCATTTGATTGGGGGTGGTAGGGGGGTAAGGATGTGTTTAATCCCCCATTCCTGCATAAATTCGGCAAATTTTTCAGACGTGAAACCGGTTCCATTATCGGATACGAGGGTTTCCGGTAGCCCGTGGTATGAAAAAATTTCCATGAGCTTGTCCAGCATCTCATCCGAACTTGTGTTTTTCACTGGTTTATATTCTGACCATCCTGAGTAGGCATCGACCACTACCAGAAATAATTGTCCGTGGATTGGACCGCAGTGGTCAATGTGAATTCTCTGCCAAGGTTTCTCTGCTTCTTTCCAAGCTTCATATTTCGCTGGGGGTGCTTTTGCACATGACTGACAGCTAGAACATTTTTTTATGAATGTTTCTATCTCAGTGCTGATTCTTGGCCACCATACATAACTACGGGCTAACGCTTTTGCCCTGACAATGCCTGGATGACCTTCATGTAATAAATTTAGTATGTGCGATCTACCTATTTTTGGTATTAGGACCTGATCGCCTTTAAGAATGCAACCTTTACATATTGATAATTTTTCGCGAGCTTTCCATAGCTCTATGTGCAAAAACGGAGGACGCTGTGCTGGCCAGCCTCTTCTAATTTTTTCCATCAGCCATTTGTAGCCAGCGTCTTCATTAGTCCATGCTGCTACTTTTCGGCTATTAAGAGTCTGGCTTTGAAGCGCGTCAATATAATTGATTTCTATTTCGCTTGTTGTATTCTCTGAGTTGTCAGGCATTCGGGATAACGCATCGGCGTGACCAATATTCTTTCCCTTTCTATATTCCAGACTGTAATCATACCCGGCGAGTATGTTAATCCATCTCAACATGCGCGGGCTGAGGTGTTCCGGAATTTGTTTGATGCCTAAAATTCCCAGAAGTGGTTTGTGGTCTGTCATGATTTTGAAATAACGACCGTATAGATACTGGTGGAATTTACGAATTCCAAATACTATAGCTAGCGCTTCCTTATCCAGCTGACTATAATTTTTTTCAGCTTTGGACAAAGTGCGTGACGCGTATGCTATGGGACGTTCCCCAGATTGAGCTGGGTGACATATTACTGCCCCCACTCCATATTCTGATGCATCAGTCATTAGTGTTATTTCAAGATCGCTATCATAGTGTACCAGTAATTTGTTTGATACAAGTAAAGCTTTGGTATTTTGAAAAGCCCTTTCTTGTGTTGCTTCCCATTTCCATTTCTGATTCTTTTTCAGTAGCTCGTATAATGGTTTGGCTATGTGAGCTTTGCCCTCTAGGAAGTTCTCAAAATAGTTTACCAAACCCAAAAAAGCCTGCAATTGTTTTACGTTACTAGGCTTTCTAGCTTCTGACACTGCTTTGACCTTTTGGGGGATGGCCTTGTCCCAGAGCTAGAGACTATGTGCCCTAAAAACTTTAATTCAGTGGCCTTCCATATACATTTTTCAGTGTTTAATTTCGCTCCAAACTCTTCTAGCCTTTGACAGACAGTAGTTAGACGACAATGCAATTCATTTTCTGATCTTGCAGTAATTAATATGTCATCAAAATAAGGGATAACGCCCTCGCATCCAGTAAGCAGAGTTTCAATTTTTGCTTGGAATATACTGGGAGCGGACGCTATGCCAAATGGGAGGTGTTTGCATTTGAATAGACCCACATGAGTAGTCAGTGTTAGAATTTCGGCAGCCTTATTTGTTACTGGAATTTGATGGAAGGCCGCATCTAAATCTAATTTAGCAAAATATTTTGATTTTTGCAGTGATGCTAATATTTCTCTGGAGTTTGGAACGGGGTAGGCGTGTTTATTTAGAGATTTGTTGACAGTTATGCGATAATCGCCGCACAAGCGTATCTGTCCGTTAGGTTTGGTGATAACGACCAGCGGAGTCGCCCACTCTGTCTCCTCTGTCGGTTCTAGAACGCCGTTCTTCACTAACTCATTTATCTCTTTCGCTACTTTTTCTTTCTGTGCGAAGGGGACCTTCCGAGGTCTGCAAATTATTGGCATGGCCTCTGGTGACATTTCCAGTGACACAGGTTTAGTTTTAATCGTTCCTGGTTTGCCATTAAAAAGTTTAGGGAAACGATCTCTTATGTCTTTTTCACTGTCAATTTTTTTGACCAATGAAATTTCAATTCCGAGCTCTGTAAACCAGTCCCGACCAATGAGAGGGTTTATGGGGGCGTGTACAATATATAGCGGCAAGATTGAAATGTTGCCTTTACTACTCGTAATTTGGGCTTGGACTACACCCTTAATTTTTATTTCTTTACCATTTACGTCCAATGCTCTAAGCTTAGTATTGCTAAGCCTAGGGGGCTCTCTTATTTCCGCCCTGATCGAATTCCAGTCGGCTACGGATATTAAAGAAATGCCGCTACCGCTGTCTATTTCCATCGACAGGGGTTTTCCGTAAACTTTCACAGTAGTCATAAATTTCTGTGCTTGATTTATAACCGTGTTATTTATAACAATATTACATTTGGTATTATTTATACTTTGTATATTATTTCCTTTAACTTGGTCAACTGTTCTATTTTCACACATTCTCGCCATGTGACCTATTTTTTTACACAGTCTACATCGATCGTGTTTGAAATAGCAATCTTTAGCTATATGACCTAGTTTTCCACAACAATAGCACTTTGTCTGACTTTTATTTGTCTGTTTAATAGTTTTGTTATCGGAAGACCCTTTGTTGAGTTTTTCAACACCAAATATTCCTGTTTGATCGCTATCAATGCCTTTTTTCAAAGCAAATTCTTTTGCTTGCTCCACCACTATTTCGTGAGCGATACTGCGTTTGATAGCTTCACGATAATTTATGTCTTTATCAGCCAGTAACTGCTGCCTCAAACTGTCGCTATTCATTCCACATAGGAATTGTTCCAGTAGCGCTTCTTCTAAATATGAATCATAACAGCAGTTTTTTGCGAGTTCGCGTAGGGCTGAGTCGTAATCCTGCGTATTTTCGTTTCTGCCTTGATGGCGATTTCGAAAATGAAGTCTGGCGATGTGCCTAGATGGGCGAGGATTAAAATAATTTGACAAACGATCTTTTAACTCATTGTAGGTTAATTTTTCAGGAGTGTTGGGTTCTGCTAATCTGTTAGCTATTTGTATGACCCCTTTTCCTGCAAAACATAATAATGTCGCTGTTTTATACGCATCTTCCTCTACTCTGTTAATAAAACAGTAATTTTCAATCTGTTGAACGTACAGGGGCCACTCATTTGCCTCTCTGATGTCAAACTCGGATATTGTCGATTGCATTTTAAGCAATTTATATAACTAACTCGTTTAATACCGCTACTTCAATAATTCTGCCTGACTTATTTGGTTGTCAGCAGACTGCTAGGGTTCAAATTGAACTGTTACGACTGCGCCAGTGCAATATCCAGTACTAGTCGGATATTTATATGGTCGAGGTTTGAGTGAGATTTATCGCACTCAACAGCGACAAGTATATTATATAATTAACACACGAACACGGTAGTGGAGTTAATAGGTTTATATACATAAATACATATACAAGGATCAATATATAATACAATTATTACAGAAGATAAACTGACTAACACATTATTATACAACTCTAGTCTTAAAGGCCCGCAGGCTTACAATAAATAATATTAAAGTCTATACGACCTGTAATGGTCCCTAGGTCTACCTTGGTACGTTCGGAGGTAGACCTCTCCGCGAGATGAGCTGAAAGTGAAGTAGTGTCTGTGCACTCAGGAAAACGCATCCATCCCTCAACTTCACCTAGCAAGTCTGACCTTGTTTTTTCCCGCCGTCCCGGTTTGTAACACTCTCTATTTCCATTGGTCATCCCATGACACGAGGTACAAAGTGGTCAGTCTGGTTATCTCTGACCAACCTTAATCGTTTCTGTGATGCCTTTAGCATACACGCACATACTTGAATATTTGTAATAGTTACATTATTATTGCGTATCTCTGTTAATAAGCATACACACACATACTTGTATTCATTTGTAATAGTTACATTATTATTGCGTGTATCTGTTAATACACACACATACATGGAGTTAATAGAGTTATTATTATTGCGTGTATATGTGAATACACACACACATAGCAAAAAATTATCTGTTAAACTTTTTTTTTTTGCTCACAGGGAATGGCTATCAAATTGCAACTTTCCATTGAAAACACAATATTTATTACATATAACAAAAATTTTATGATTCACTTATACATTTTATATAAACACATAAAAATATAATTTATAATTCAAAATCTTCTGTATGTTCTGCTGAAAATCATATGACATTTTCTGTGGAGTATATTTATATTATATGTAATCCATATTTATTTCAAATTTGACAACCTGTTTTTGTTTTAATGAAGTTTTCCGCATTCAACATTTTATATAATGTTTAATTTGGCTTCATACATATTAATAATAGTGGTTGTTAATTTCATCAAACTATCCTTACAAAATATATCACAGATTTAATTCTGCTATAACCCTATTTATCATAATGAGATGATTTTTATCTAATGTTATTATATTTAGATTCTCAAAAGACTTGAAGTCTTTTAAGCAGACATTTTACAAATTTATCCCATAGTTTTCATTTCAAACTTTAAATAAAATTATCAATATATACATGCAAACTTTTATGCAGTTTAGCTATTGAGATAAAACATGAGAGAAAATGTCGAACCTAAGTTTTTCTTGATATTTGCAAAACACTTAGAATTATTTAACATTTTTAGAAACTGTAGCTAGAATGCTCACTTAGTAAATTAAAATTAATCAAAACATATCTCAGTTCCACAATGTTGCAAGAAAGATTTAATTCTTTAGCAATATTATGTATAAAAAATAGAGAAGTTGAAAAAACAGACTTTGAAGACATAATTGAAAAATGGGCTACTCAAAATCCAAGTTTTGAAACTAATAAAAGTTTTACAAAATAAAAAGAAAAACATTTCACTTACCGTAGTTGTGCTATATTGTGTTGTATAACAATAAAAATTATAAAAAAAATAATTTTCAATTATAAACTCATTAATTCATTATGTATTGTAGAAATATTACATATAACAATTGAATGTAGTAATAAGTTTCTAAGTTATCTTTATTTATTACAATTTTACATTATTTATGTTATAAATATATAATTTAAAATTTATTAATTTAATGCAAAATATTTCTCAATGAAATTTTTGTAGCCCCCTTCTCCCAAGTTCTTGCACTTAAGGCGCTACACATATTCTGGCAACAGATCCAACTAAATCATAATCCACATGATTAGTATTAATGAATGCTTAAAATTGTTTACTTATTCATAAATAGCGTAAGCATGTGTTTTAAAGACCTATAGAGGTCCCTAGTGACGATTTTTTCAGACGCTCATTGCTAAGGTTTACAGCCTTGTTAAAACTATTATAAATTTATTTAGTAACATTTTTTAAAAAAAAAAAAGATGTGGAGGGGGGATTTCAATTAATTTATTTTTTAAGTGTAACAATATGCTGTAAAATGTAGATTTCACAAGGTACAATTAAAAAAAAAGAAAAAGAACAAATTAAAATTTTTTTTTAAAAAAAAGTTAAAATTATTATATAAATTACTGTAATAAAAGCTTAGAGATGGATTCTGCACAAGTAAGTAGAAATAAATATAATTTTTAGATTTGATATGATTGAGTTTGTTGGTTGAGAAATGACTATAACAAAATACTGAAGACTGTTGAAATTTGTAAAAAGATTAGAATGAAAAAAACACACATTTAAAACAAAGATAGTGACAAAAAAAGATTAAAAATGCTAAATGGCCAAAAAATTAAAAACTGTTGAAAAAATTGGTTAATAGTCAATATATATAACAGAGATTAAAAAAATCTTGGATAATTAAAAAACAAAGAATTAAAAGATTATGAATTAAGAAAAAAATAATAATGATAAGTTATAAAACAAGGTCAACAATAAAAAAGTATTAAAAATATAAAATAAAAAGAAATTATTTATTGAGGAAGTTATAGAATAAAAACATAATAAATTGCACCTCAGAATTTATATATATAAAAAGAAACTTTAACAAATGAAACATTAAAAAAAAACAATAAATAATTGCTAATAAATTATAAAACTAGCAATACAAAATTATGAAAAAAAAAATTAAAAAGCTCTATTTTTTAATAATTAATTATGATATTCCATACTATTAATCAACTTTTAAAATTTATAGCAGAAAATAAAAGATAACATGGAATCAGTTAAAAGAGAAAGATTTATTAACTTTTAAGTCTTTCCTATTTCTTTCTTAATCAGATAAAGTTATTATTTTTATAATAGATGTATAAATGTAAATCAAAGCAATATATCAATAAAATGACAAAACGCAATGAAGAAGATACTATATTTATTCACAGTAAAGAGTTTAACTCGTAGAAATAATCATCACTTATTGATTACATAATTAATATTTACTAAGGCAAGAAGCCTAAAGCATGTGCAGTTGAAAATGGGAAGGTAGAAACCTCTACAGGTCTCAACTACGAGCTTACCCTCTTTTCTTCCAATGTGTAAGCTTGTGGTTAAGACCTGTAGAAGTCCCTACCTTCGCATTTTCAACCGCACATGCTTTAGGTTTATTGCCTTAGTAAATATTTCAATGATATATTTATCTAAATTTTAATTTTTATATAGTTTTGCAATGATACTTTATTAATGCAATCGATACTTTGAGATAATTACATTATTTTAATATATTTTATCCTTTTCTGTATAGAAAGCCTTTATTGATCATGCTATATATCATTTCGTAGTGCAAATTTTTAAAAAGTGTTCATCATAATATATTTTTAATTTTCTATTTTTAACATATTAACTATATAATATTATGTTAATCAAAGATTTAGACATTTTGTTGTTCCTTTCTCCCTTCTTACAGGACAATTTCTAGTATTATTCAGAGAATTTGCTTCGATAGATCCAATATGCACCTTATGCCACAAAGAAGATGACACAATACACCATATTTTCAACCAGTGCCAAACACTGCAAAGCTGCAGAGACTTGATCCATAGAATTTACAGATATAAACAACCATTAATAAGAACTCTCATACAAAGTATTGTTTCCGATGAGTATGGCATTATTAAAAGCTCAACTTTCCTATTATATGCCCTATGGGTAGTCAGATGTATCTTCTTATTTGAAACAATAGAGATTGATCCAAGAATAATCTTTCAAAAATTAAAAATAATCAAAGAAAGAGATACAAAAATAACTCCACATTCTACAGCAAAATAGACTTGGGACCAAATAAATTTTGAACTCTCATCTTAGTATATCTTGCCAATATCTGATGCCTTAGTTTTTTCTAAGATAATAAACACCTTTTTGATAAAAAAAAAAACAAAAAAAAAGTATTTTCCAAAAAAAATAGAGCTAGACTTCATTATGCAAATCTTTCTTTCTGCCAAATTTATTATATAGAAATAAAATGTGAACAATTTATAGAAAAATAAAGAGGTACTACAATTGTTGAATATTTATAATAGAATTCAACCACATCAGATAAGATTTAATTAATTTATTATTACTGACAATAATAACAAAATGATGTTTATTTTACTCATGATCCACCATTACATTGAAAACTACAAAAGTAACTTGCATGTTATAAAGGCATAATAATAAAGATTTGTTGTGGTTAATTTTTCATAGGATGATTAGAAGATTTATAAATTTTTAATCCAGTAATGGTCAATGGTTCAGTTACTTTGTGGATTATTGAAATATCATATCTTATGATTTACATTACCTGCTTGCACTAAATTCATAAAAGTTGTCTTTATAACCTTCACAGTTGACTTTAGTCATCTTTTCAGCAATATTCAGGAATCTTTTTCATAGACTTTATAGCTGTCCTCTTACTCTTCAATAGTCTTTTTAATTTCCATCAGATGGCAAGTTAGTGTATATGTTCTCTCTTTATAACAGCTTGCAAACTTCATTGTAATTTTGGATTGAGCAGTCCTATTTTTTTGACTGATTTTATTATATACAAATGGCTTATCATTTCAATCCCTGCTATTCCCCCCAAAATCACTCCAATACTATTCTAAAAATATGACCAAAAAAAAAAAAAGGATCATGAAGTGAATAAGTATATTTTTCTGTTTGCTTAATATAAGGACTCATTTCAAGACATGGTGAAATGAATAAATAGGAGCAGATTTCCTAAAAAAAGCATTTTATAGAGAATTTGAACATAAACTTTGTGAAAAATGTAAACTCTGTTTACAATATAAATTTTATTTTAGTGTTGCTCTAAATAGATCAATATTTACTTCCATTAAAAAAATATGAATGAGGATAAAATATAATAGAAAATTACAATTAGGTAAATGATTGACATTTTTTAGAAAGACAACTTTGTTACTGAAGGTAAGACAATGTAACAAAATTTCGATAAACAAGACTAAAGGGCCACTATATAATATATGAGTGCATTTGTGCTTCATATATTGGGTTGTATAGTGATTGCATTATAACACTTTTTTTACATTTTGTTCTTTATTTCTTTTTCTTTTTGGATTTAGAATAACTATACTTATTTACAATTAGCTGCTAATAATAATAATAATTATACAATAATCCATTATAATATTTTGCAGTCATTTATAATATTTTAAATATATATTACAAGTTAAACAAATATAAATTTTATTTTACTTTCTTAAATAAGCCAGACAGTAAAAAAATTCTTTTTAATCAATTTTTTTTTTTTATTAAAATAATTAAAAAAATAAATAAATAACATCAGCACTATTGCAATTATTCTTCTATATATGTTTTTTTTTTAATTCTTTAGTAAAAACAATCTTATTGCTTTTTGTCATAAAATGCATCAAAGTAGTTGCTAATTACAATAACACTTTCATTTAAAGGAAGACAACTTTAACAACCAAGATTATTATTTCTCAAATTGCTCAAATCCCAAGAGCAACAAACATTTTAACATACAGTAATTATAATTGTGAATTACAAGTGTTTTAAAAACAATAACAATTTTTTTTTCAAATTTAATTAGTTTTTCAAATCTACACGATGAACAAATTAAATTTGTGGGAGAGGGGGGAGGGCATTCTAAGTTTTTTTTAGTACAGTTGGGATCCCTGAAATTGTTGTTTGAATCTGAAGTCTATATACTTCGTAATGTGATTTGTAATAGAAAGAAAAGAAAGTGATCAAATATCTGATTTCAGTCTTGTATTGGTGGTCGAGAGGTCAGCGCGACTGCTTTGCACTTGCAGGCAGTTGCCTGGGTTGCGGGTTCGCGTCCCGGCTGAAGCTATGACACTTAATAATAAAAAAAAATCTGATTTCCAGTTAGAAATGGTTGTTGGCTTCATTGCATAACAAAACTTTATTTAGATAAATACATTATACTTTCAATATTTCATTTATAAAGTCTGTAAAATTTAATACATATTAACATTTTTTAAAATGTCCGACAGATTCTGTTTAGATTATATAATGCATTCTATATATTGATGAAAAAAGCATCCCAAAGGATATGTACTCAAGTATCAATCATTTCCATGTTTTCCTATGATTATAATGTGATCCACATTAAATTCAGAATAGAATTGACAACACATGAAACTTCAAACATAAATAAATCTTGTTTTAAATACTGATGTTTCAAAAATATCATTACTGACACAATAAGACAATCAGTAAAATTTTACCTTATTCAGTTGTGAATAACCCACTTCTGTGTAACATTATGTATAAAGTATATTGTTCAGATATATTTCAATGTTCAACTTGAATAATATAGGACATTTCATAAATTAAAAAAATGTCACTATTAATATTAAGAATAAATTATCCATATATTTGTTAAATAAGTAGTACAATAAACTTTTTGACTTGATACATAAAATACTTTTATAAAAAACTGAAAAATATTATTAGACCACCCAATAAACTATATCGAATTTCTACAAAACCTGGTATAATTATATATATAATAAAAATTCAGTAGCTGACAGATGGCATTAGATTTATTCAACTTAGTCAAATGGATGAAGTATTTTCTCAAAATAAAACAGATTAACATTATATTTAGAAATTTATTGCCTGATTATTTTGCACTACCTAATTACTACATGTGGAATGTAATTGTAAAAAACATCTATCATTCTGGTTTATTTCCTCTCCATTAAACTTTGAGCAGACTTGAATGATGTCAGTGAAGAAACACTTGATAAAAGAGTTACAAAGCTTTTATTTCATAAACCTGACTCAATATACATAACTCATCAAGATTAAATCACTATCTACTGAACTGTCTTGAGAATGGCAATAACCTTTCAAATTAAAAGTGTATCTCAGAGTCACCATTATGACTTCTGAACATATTTTAATTTATATCTATTCACATGATTACATGAAATGAATGATCAGTTTTTCAAATGTTTGTAGCTACATTTATGTAGAATGTTTATATGTTCTATTATAAGTAATTTATAATATCAAAAATATTACAAATTTTCTAGACAAATATATTATCCAGAACAATTTTTAAATTAAGGGTACACCTTTTTTTGTTTAAAGAATGGTCTATTTGGGAAGAATCTAAGTGAAAAAATTATATATATATATATTTGGATATTCTAAAGGTTTAGATGAATCCATAGCTTCTTACTTCAACCAAAATAGAATTTTTTTCTTAATAATCCTATTTGACACAAAATTGTTAAATTTGATTTAACCACAAAAAATAGAATTTATTAATGCATCCACTAAAGATATCTGCATTCTAATTCTTTCTCAAAAATAACCTTTATTAGTCAAAAGATTACAAAAAATTATCGGGTACACTTACCCGTGGAGGATTACAAAGTGTTCAATGTTACAAGGCAAAACAATTATTGACCAAGTTTACATGGTACTTACACTCGATAACAAATATATCCATAAAAGGGTTGTATAATTTTGCTTAATGTGTATCTATATATGGACAAGCACAGATCTGCACTGCCCAAAAACAATCCATCAAGGGGCGCAGCAGCCCATCAGAATGTAAAAGGTGCTGAAAACTTTGACCCTGTACCCTCCCGGCAGGTTTTCCAGGTAATGGCAATAATCGTCACAGGTAATGGCAATAATCGTCATCAGCCTGCACCCATAAACCAGACTCCCAACGTTCTTCTACTGCATAGTAATGAAAGTGTAGCTATATTAACAGTGTCTTCCTGAGAACACCTATGGAGTTCAAAAAATTTGGCTCATTATCCACAGACCTTTTCTCTCTTTGTTAATACAGAATTTTTAATATTTTACAAGAACTTATAAACGAATTTTAGTGTTCTAAAAATATTCAATGCCAAAATCACATAGACAATCCAATTCTCTTTTATTCAAGTAGATCTTAGCACATGCCAACATCTTTGATGCTTTAATAATCAATGAATGGAATCACATATAATAAGTTATCCACTTCATTGCATATTTTGAACAGGATCTTTTCATAAAAAATAATTAATATTATGGAGTTTATGATTTTTGATTCTATTCTAATGAATGCTGTAATAATATTTTATATATGAATGTTTTCTCAACATTACATACAATAATAACCAATTTCTTTTTGTTCTTTGGAAGCATATGTAAATTATGCAACAATAAGATCTGATTAACATTAATTTATTTTTCAAAATTTAAAGAATATTTTAATTTCAATCAAAATATTATATTAGTAGTCTGTATTTATTTATTTTGATTACATTCTTTCTATGGTTTGTTATGCTAAAAATATTCCAAAAAAAAAAAAATCATTGAACAAAAAACAACAATCTATTGCAAAAATTTTTTATATCTATATTATGATTGCAAAATAAAACATCAAGATAAAAACAGTGATACTGAATAGTGACTTGCTTGATCATTTGATTAACTTTTACTTCCTAAAATATCTATATACTGAACCATATTAAAATATGTATGGTTCATGAGTGTTTTGGCATTTGGTAATATTTAAAAGCTAATTCAAAGATCTTTTAAAAGATGCAAATTAATATTCTTTTTTAGTTAGTATAATTTATTTTTTAGATAACATGCAATGAAAATTGTTTTTGTTTGTATTTGTCTATTTAATTTAATTAAAGTTAAAATTGAAAAGAATAAAAAGGACATGCAGATTACTAATCCTGATAAACAAAAAGAAAGAAATTCCAAACATAAAAAAAAGACTACAATAATTAAAAATGGCAAAGTAATTCATAAAAAAAAAGACTTTGAAATTAAAAAGAAAAATAAATGTATAAGAATATCAAGTTTTATACATTCTGATAACAATAGTATGCACAGAAGTGTCAAAACTAGATCTAGAGTATAAAAAGAATATAATTTTGATCTAGGTCTTGTTCTTTTGGCTGGAGGTTCCCAGGACGGTCCTGGGTAGTGAAATGCATATGCCCAGGGCTACTACTCACCTGCTAAATAAAGTCTTCATGCATGAATGGAAATGAAGCATTGTGGACACTATCTTTCATAATGAAGAGATCACCCCCAAAGAGCTTTCGAGTACAGTCTTAAGACAGACAGGGAACATGAAAATGTTGTAAAAAAAATCAGTTAACTTCCAATGAGCTTGGGATCCCAAGAAATACATGTATACTACAAGAATCTATACAAACTTACCGGTAAACTAAGATTATTCATACCCTAATTTGTGACAAAAAATGTTTGCAAACTAATGTTAATTATAAGCTTATAATACCGATAGAGATACTAACTTTTATTATTCAAGGAATTTTCTAGAAGAAACTTAAGAAGATAAGAACTATGTGAAATAATAATTTTAATTATTTGATCAACATTATTATCTGGATTAGTGTGTATGTGCTTTCCAATTTTATTTAATAATTTATCTTTTAAATATTTTAATTTGTTATAATAAAATATTTATCTTTAATATCAACTTTTCATTGTGTGTTATGAATGTTAGCTTATTAGATTTATTGTTAGTGAATTGCATGAGAAGTGTATAAATTACCTTTGTCAATGTACTTGCTTAAGAAAATTTCTAAGAAAACTCATATAATATTAATTAAATGACTACAAAACGTCGATCTTTTAATAATTTGTTTTGTAAATGACAATGCGATGTGACAGATTAATGAATTCTTGTATGTTCTTGAAATATCAACACTCGTAAATAATTGAAATATATTTTCATAATTTGATTAACTTGCACTTTATAGTGTGTAAAATAGAAGGCCTAAATCCCACCATGAATGTTAACTTAGATCGAGAATGATAATATATATATATATTACAATAAACCAGAATATCATCAATCACAATTTTGTCAGCCTGAACTACTGACTTGAACTGTTTTTGAATAAAAATCTTCCATATTTTAATGAATTCAATAGTTCGAAAAATCTATGTTAATATTGTTATCAATTGTTAAACTATTTAAAAACTTAATTTGTTAATAGAATTTCATGAGATTAAACCAATATATAAATTTGTTATACATATATATTTTCATTTATTAATTACATTTTTATATCAAACTTGTAGATACATTATAATTATAAAGTTTTCAATTTTTATTTATAAAAATTTCTAGATGTAAATAAACTTGTTTTTATATAAAAGGAAATGTTTTATTCTTTAAACATATGTGAAGTTATACATATCTCAGAAATAAAACAAAATTCAAGATATTAATAGACTAAAAAAAAAATTATAATTTTTTTTACTCAGTCAGTTTATTCAATAGATATAATAGTAGACATTTAATCATTAATTAAACATTTAATAGAAAATATTTTAAAAACATTTTTAAAAAAGATATTATATCATTGCTAATCAAAGCTACCAATTTTGTAACCAGATATGCAGAAAGCTTAGTTAAAAAAATTAATAATACGCTGAAGAAAAATTTTAAACACTAAAGAAAAAAAACGAAGATTAACAGTAAATTATGAAAAAAAGCTACATAAAACTAGAAAAAAAATGTATTCAGATAAATACATTACAAAGTAACTCAAATTCGATTTAAAATATAGTAGAAATAAACAATTTAGTCAAGAAAAAAACTAAAAAAATCAAGCAGTAATAAATACAATGTTATTTGCAGAAACATTTTAAAAATTTAATGAGGACTAAAATTAAGATATTACAAAATAAAAAAAAAATTAATGACTATATTGAACAAAGAAAACTATGAGTATGAAATGAGAGATGACAAAATCAGTCAAAAAACAGCATTAAATATGACTATAAACACACAGCTGCAACTGAAGACAATAAAAAGGAGAAACTATATATTAGACATATTAAAACAGTTACTTTCGAACTAATATTAAACAATTTATAGTATCACAAGTTAAGATTAATCATATAAAAAGCAATAACAAATTGCCATTCTATTTTCCATTTCTAAATTATTTAAGGCAATCCACTCCCCATTTTTTTAACAAATAAAAAATAATACACTTCAATCCCCATATTTATCATAAAAATATTTTTATAATCAAAAGATTTATTATACATTAACTATGCCTTTATATTACACAAATATTTTGGTTTATAGACATTTAACAAAAGATACAGAAAGATCTGAAATAAGAAACAGCAACTTGTTAATAATCAAAAAATTATGAATAATTTGCAGTTTTAATAATATTTTTTTGAAAAATGATCATAGAAGAATTTACAACAGAATAATGATTAAAATTACTATTTTATTCTCTAAGTCAAGTTTAATTAATCTTATGCAAAGAGTGAATAATATAAATTCTACAATCAATAAAACATTGTAATCATTAGATTTTATAATTCTGACTATTTTTTTGGTTACCTTCAATAATACATATATATTAAAACTTATTTCAGACAACCAACAGCTTAAGAGCAATAACTATGCAGAAGTTAGATCTATATAATTAGCAACATTAAAATTGAAAGAGTTATTTTTGAAAATTAAAATTAGGAACATTTACATGAATTATTTATTTACTTCTAAACTTAGCTGGAAAATTACCTCTGTTTTATATATTTTATTGCTTACATTCAATAGAAAATCAATCAAAAATATTATTTCAATTTCAAACATTTGCTATATTATTTCAATGGAAGATAGACTAATTTGATCTCAGATCATAAGTTCACTTAATATCATCAACAATAAAGAAAATAAAAATAAAAGTATAAAAATAAAATTAATATAGACACAGCATTATGTTTTAAAATGTTCTATAAAAATGAAAAATTTCATAAATATAATTGAAAATGGAGAGCATAAGTAATCAGTCATAGAATATCCTTTTGAATAACAATGAGAAAATAACAATAAAGTGTAACATTATATCATCAGTTTAATTATGGAGTTTTAAAAGAAAAAATACTTTAGAAAATAAATTGTAAAAAACAAAAATCACAATTAAAATGGTAATTCATAAATGTTAATATATTATTATTCCAAAACATTGTATGTTGGATTCATCAATAAAAATGTAAACTCATCCTTTAATTTCCATAAAAAATATAAATTGTTTCATCTTATAAGTTTTTATTATTATTATTAGCCAAAAGACATTTTACAATATGTGCATTTAATGACCAAGTTTCACTCTTACAATGATATTCAACTCCTTTCATTAAAAATGTCAAATATTTTAATGTCTTAAATTCATGATGACTTGCTAGAACACCGATGCAAGTGTGATATTAAGTAGCAATTATTATAGTGATCCCAATAACAGGCTAATTGAAACACTTAACTTTTTAAACAAAAAATAATATATATGTAATTGCCAATTCACAAATAACACACATTAAAGTAGCACAATTTATTATTATGAATGACATAATGAAACTTTACCAGCAGACAATAAAGAACAAAACAATAGTTTCTATCAGAAACAGTCAATTGTCAGGGTGGACAAACAATTCTACAGTAAAAAAGAAAAGTCATTATCATGAAATACAGCTGAAAGATTATCCCTGATCACTATTTCTTATGCTAGCACATAACTGTTATTAAAACAGGCAAAACTCTTATACAGTAGTGCCACTCAGTGCCAACCAGAGTAATCAATGAAGGATTTTGC